>JAQIWN010004938.1:0-10527 GCA_034699025.1 Entomobrya cf. arborea Gr-Col-00668 | reverse complement strand
GCACCTTAGGATATACTATTAGCAAGCACGAAGATGAAAATGCTGCATAGCAAAACTATGTGCATGATGACGGCATTCACGTTTCCAATTACGTAACATCAGTCATGGAGGCAGCTTGACTGCTGAAGCTCAAGCTGGAAATCATTTATCCAATTAAAATTTAGACACCTAAACTCAATAGACAATAAGTCTCTTGAAGCATGAAAATCGTTTTTTACAAACCAAATTTCCCTGGTTTTACTAAAACGTAACATAATTTAATTACGGTTAGTTTTTAAACTTGTTTCTTAAAGCCTGCTGAAAAAAATCGAAAAGTTTTCTTACTAAGTTTCTTGGTAAACAAGTTATAACGTACTTTCAATATAACGCATTAAACTTGAGTGTTTTGCAAAATACTGAATGAAGTATTTACTTCATAACAAAAATATTCACTAGCTTTAAAATTATAGAAAATATCCATAAACACTAACTTCTGGACAAACACTAAATTTCAAGTAAACATGAATATATAAATGATTTTCGTTCTATTCAAATCTTCCTTAATGTGCTTCCGGTTGAAGTTCTTGGAATACTTATGCCAACAGTGGCAATCTTACACTTGCATTCTTCCATAAAATAGTCGAAATTAATTAAACATCAATAAGGTGGAAATTCAATTAAATTATTTGATCAACATTGTAAGATTTCTGAAAATTATGATGTTATGCTTTATTCAGGCCGGTTTCATGTGTAAATTTCAGCTGAATACGTATTGTAATTGATAGAGTTCTGGCAAAGTTTTCAACAGTTTGAAAAAAGGGCTCAATAAGAAACGGCGTCAATTTTACTTTTAACTTAAAAAATGGTTTCCGAAGAAACATTTAGTTTATTACGATACCTTTCTAAGTGGAACAGCGAAAAACTAAAACTTGTATCAATATATTTCAAAAAAGTTACTTCAGAAACTCACAGAGCACATACCTACAGAATAGATAAACCAGCAGTATGTTTTTGGTTTGTAACGTTCACTTTTTCTCTGGCAATGACTTTAGTAGAACTATACTTAAGCCTGGGAAGTATTAGTCTAGATTTCAGAAAACTGCTTAAAGTCCTATATCACGGGTTCCAATTACTTACAAAGGGTTCAACTTGTTTTAGTATTTACGTTTTCAATAAAAACTCTGCTGAAATCGTACATCTGCTGAACTGCTTACATAAAAAGAAAAATACAGTGAAACTAAATAAAACGGACTGCGGCCAACATTCAAAGACGACTTTGTTTTCTTTTCTAATGATTATTTGTGTATTTTCTCTGATTTTATTCTTCTTAGTATTCGTGCCGAGTATTGCTTTTCTATTACCTAGTTTTCATGAATTCGGCTCTTTCAATCCACACATAACACATTATCGTCGGATATATTTGTTCGCAACACAAGCTTTATTTTTTCTTCCTGTTTCTGCATTCGCCCCATATTTTTCAATTACTTGTCTTTTAACTTTGAAAGTAATTTGTGAATCCCTGGAAAACTTATGGTACAAACTTAATCATAAATAAATAAATAATATTCTTTGTACTAGCTAAACAATTTAAAAATATGTATTTTATTCTAATTTTAGGATTGTCACAAAATTTCTGAAAAGTTTCAAAAAACAAGAATTTATGGAACACTGTGGAATGCTATACCGTCAAGAACAAATTTTTGTTATTCTTTGCAATCAATGCTTTCAAACTTTTGTTTGGCCTGCTAGTCAATTTTGTGGGGATACAGCACTAATTTGTCTTTTGTATACATTACTTGTCTTTGGAAACCAGTTACCATTTTCAGTGAATATTTTGCTCGGCTTGTGCTTTGTTTCGATAAATTTTGTTTGTTGTTCAACATTGGGAATGGGAAATAAGCTGAGAATATTTGCGAGTAAGGTCTTAGTAAATTTTAAAATCATGAGAGGCAGTCGTTGGAGTCGGAGGTTTTTAAAAAGCTGTCCCACGATTGCAATAAGGGTTGGTGGGTTTCATAAAATGGACAATGAACGAGTTCCTGCTTTTATTAGATTCATTATGCAGCGTACATTTTTGTTAGTGTTAAAAACTAAATTGGGGCTTACGTAAGATAGCTTTGTGGAAATGGAATAACAATAATTTATCAATACAATCATGTTTCGATTTGGTGTATTAATCAGATGTATACTAAGTTGAATTTTCTTTCTATAATTCGATTATAATTCAAATTACTAGTAAGTCGAACTGAAGAAAATCATTAACTTTTATGTAAGCTGCTTCGTAAATAAACTTTTGAATTTTCTAGACACATTTCACTACTGACAATGAGTACTGAAAGATTTAACAAAATAATTGGTTGCATTTGTATACTGTATTGTTTAATATGTTTAAAAACTCTCTTTTGAGATAGATTTTTCTTAAAAATAATTAAAATGATCAGTAATAATTTAATTTTCCCTACATTTATTCTCTCGTCAAAAAAATATTGCAATAAATTTTTTTTAGAATTCTGAATTAAGTTATAAATATTAGCTATACGAATCTTATGACAAATGTGAACATTTTCAAATAAAAAATTCGACAAATGCTTTAAAAAGTAAGAAAGATATACATGTATGTATGTATAACAAATGAAGTTTATTTGATAGATTAGATAGTGAGCGTAATGCTCAACTTTGAATATAAATGCCATGAAATGCAAAGAATTACAAACCAGCAAAAATGATACACAAATATAGCCTATCTGAAACACAGTAAGCCTAATATTTCCTTTTACATATGATATGATCCACACGAAGGAAAATGTAAGAACTAACAACCATGTTGTGCATACGTTGAACAAGTAAGATATCATGAAACATAGGACAGATACTACGTTCGGTTGATTTATAGTAAAGTGCAGCCTAGAACTTCAATTTGTTTTAGTAATAAAACAAATCATCTGCGTTTTGTTGTTGGCAGAAAAGACAGATCCAAATTTTCAAAATATTATTTAAGTTTAAAAACAATTGCAGATTAGCAAATATTTTTAATTCAAAAGCATGGCTGCTGAAGCATATTTAGTTAAGGACGCCTTGTTTACTTTCGATCTACCAAAGCCTAATCAGCAAAATATACGAAAAATTAAGTTCGACGACGGTCACAAAATTATTTCTTTCTTCCAGTTGATATTGACAAAGGATCTGATGTTACACTGAGTTCAAAATTTTATAAAATATTTTCTAAGATAGAGCAGACCACGGAAAAGTAAGTTTGTCTAATATTTCTATTTTTAAAACTCTCTTAACAAAATTTGATAGGCGTTCAATTTTTAATTTCAGAATTCTCAACATTTCCTTGACAAGTCGATCAACTTATAGAGAGAGTTCCTTTGGTGCTAGCTATACTGCAAACCTCGATTGTCTTCAGATTGAATTAAGAAGTGCAGTTTTGCGAAAACTGCTTTTATCCCTTGGGGACCAAATGAAAATAAAATTAGAACTTGGAAATCCTGTGGTAGAAGTACCATCTGTAAAAACGTCAAGTCCAACATGCACAGCAAGTTAGAAAAATTTTAACATGTAAATATTTTGTTTCTACTAAATTAAATATAAATATTCTCAATTACATTTAACAGTATTAAACTGGAGAGAACTTGGTGAACAAGTCGTATGCACTGGTAATACGGACAAATTTCCTCAGCGTTGGGCCCAATACTGGAAAACGTCTTTGAAGATAAAGTTCTCTGCCCGAGTATCCATAATAATTTGTGGAAATCTCGTTCTTGAATTACGTTGTGATTTAGATGGCAAAGGGCAAGAAACTCTGCAAAATTTTGACGGTGAAGCAGAATTGGTTAATAAAAAGCTGTTGGAGGAGAAAATTGCTACAGACATTACAATCTTAACCTCAGATGGGAGCAATGTGAATTGTCACAGGAGTTTTCTTATTGGTAATAATATTGAACAAAAATTTTTTCCATTATGAAAATGATGCTTTACAGATGTTATAAAAAATATTTTTTTATAAATTATAGCTCAAAGTGAAGTGTTTCGAACAATGTTGACTGAAGGGCGATACAAAGAAGGAGAATATAAGGAAATTGAAATGTTAGACATGACTGATATAGGGGTCAAGGCTCTCCTTGCCTATTTATATTACAGAGGCCATGAAGAACCTCTTAAAAATCCACAAGTGGCACTAGAAATTCTTCGAGCTGCCAACAAATATGATATTAACAGCTTGGAGAAATCGATGAAGGCTATTATAATGCAGAAGCCGTTTGAATGGTTTGACATTCCATCGACTATTAAACTATTCTTCTTTTCAAAGAACATTGAAAACCTTGCTGGATTGAAAATAAAATGTCTGCAAATTTTGAAATCGTAAGCTCCTAGTAAAATTTTCATTAACTTTTCAAGCCGACTATAAATTATGAATTTGTCAAATTTGTGGTTTTCTTATTTACAGTAAAATTACCCAACTAACTGCTTCGGATGAGTACAAGCAACTTTTCGAGGATGTTGATGATGCTAAACGTGTAGCAGCAAGAGAGTTATCTACTGCTCTTTTAAATATGTAGAACATTTATTTACCAATGAATTAATATTTATGCTTACTAGTTCTTAAGCCTTTAGATATATTTTTACTTAATTGAGTAATATACAGTTTATATGTACTGACCAGGTTGTAAAAACTGGTCAGTTTTTTTTCTCATTTTTCAATTGTATGTATAATGATATGTTACCAGAATAAATTACACTTATTTTACTTCTACTTTAAGGCCCGTATGTTTTTTATTCGTTACAACAAACTTACTTTCTATATAGCTGTACCATTAATTCATTCGTTTAGCATTTTCTATGATTCATAATATTTTCAGAATTTTGAATAATAAACCACGTGTAAATTGCATGGGAAGGATATTTACTAATGAACGTCAACTTTAAATAATGTACGTAAGTAGATAATTTCCTACAGGCCGGAAATCACCACAATTCCCACATATGACACACACTTCGACTTTTATTGATTTAAGCGGAAGTATCATGAAACATCAAAAAACAGTAAATATCATTTTGACATTTTCATGCTATTTATTTTTTATATTGCATCTGGAAGATATCTAAACAAACCTTTTGTGTACTATAAGCAGCATAATTTAAAACAGAGCCATTTGTACAATCTACATATACTAAATCACACTGTCGCGAGACAAAGAAATGCAAGCTTGCAGATAATCATGCATTGAAAGCTTACGCAATCATGCAGATAAGATGCTCTAAGCGATTAACACTACGCTCCTACACAGTGCACACTTCTTTTCTTCCGAGAATGGGATAAGCAGCACAGAGAATTATATTATTTTTTGTCCGCACTGTCTCAAACTCGCTCTATCGGATTAATACCCTTATGAGATTCAGCCAACGCCCCAACATTATATTATTTATCTAATTTTCTTTTTTGACGTTTTAAAAAATTAATAGTGTTTCGAAATAAGCTTTATCATGATCATTAAGTTAGTTTGTATAGTTTTCCTGCTATCAGGAATTAAGGCATGTAGCTATTATTTTTCCTGCAAAACGTGTATCATAAATTCGTGTGCCTTCATTCAATCAAAAAATGGCACTTACCAGTGTATTACTTCGAAAGAATATGACACCGTGTATCCCAGGAGGACTTTTCGCACATTGGCACGTTGCAGCGCCTTGGAACAGAAGAATACAAATAAATGAACAAAGTGCAGCAATATTATCAATGTGTCTTTAAATTTTCTAAACAAAACAGCAAATTAAACAACAGAAGACTAATTGGACTGTAGAAAACAAACCAACAAGCATTCCGTCCAAAATCTCATCAACAACAACCACCTCAACAACGACTACTCCGATAACGAGTATTCCAACAACAACCATTTGAACAACAATCATTCCAAGCACCATTCCTACAACCAGCATTTCAACAACCACCATTCCGACAACCACAATTCCAACAACCACCATTCCAACAACCACCATTACAACAACCACCATTCCAACAACCACCATTCCGACAACCACAATTCCAACAACCACCATTCCAACAAAAAGTACTTCATTAACGAGTACTCCGACAACGAGCACTCAATCAACAAGCACTCCAACAACTATTCCCACAACTACTCCAACAACTAGAATTAAAACAGCCATTCCAACTACAATAACCATTTCAGGTACAAAAACCATTTTAAGTACAACTGGCACTCTACCAATTATGTATAACACAACATTTGTTGTTTTCGCACACAGTAAACTCTTCCATGTCACGACATATAATAACTGAATCGACGCCCACTACAACTGCATTGCCAACACAGTTGGTAAATGCAAAAGGCTCAAGACCGACAAGCAGATATCATTGGTATGATCAATTTTATGGATAAATAAGTAGATTTCAATTTCATTAAATTTTTCAATAGTTAAATTTTCGATTTATCATAGCACCTTAAAAGTGCTTTGAGGAGATTTCGTTTGCGCAATTTACCAAACGGAATGTTTCCAAAATGTTAGAAATTTATTGCTGCTTCAATCGTAGCTGCTGGTCAGCTGTCTATTCGCCAAAAACTGATGCTTTGCACTGTGAAGGCGCTAGCTATTTATTTGCAAAAACTGTAATATACAAGAATTAAGTCACAAGAATTAGAATAGTTTTTAAGAATTAAGAACTGTTTGAAGTTTAAGTTTAATGCTATTTTAACATCATGGAAATGCAATCACGGAAATTAATTATTTATTTTAAACTGCTTCTCATATTTTTACAGCACAGTCACAACATTTTCTACTTAAATTACTTGCTCACACAACACCTCCATACATAGGCGAAATTATTCGTAAGTTAGCATAAATATAAAACTACTTAAACGTACAAAATTTACATATAAATTATATATTTACTTTTAATTACAGGTGAACAAGAATCCATATCTGCTAGCCAACAAGTTTATAGTGTTGTATTAGTAGGTATTGTCTTAATTATTGATGCTTTTGTTATCAGCAATATGTGTCGTCGTTGTAATCGCTTCAGGGATAATAGACAACTTCAAATCGTTCCTGTTTAGTACAGGAGTACTTCAGCGCCACCAAGTATTTCAGCGCTACTCCCTAATGCAGGGATTCTAACAGTTCGTCTAGATGATATATTAGCTCGTAACACTTTTGTTCGGAAGGATTCCACAAAGCCTCCTAATTTATCTAGATACGGTATACCTGAGCGTACTCCCGAACCTAACCCCCTCCTATATCCACCAGCATTAATGCGCGAAGCTAGTGTTCCTGCCGTTTAAGATAACCAAGTAGTTATCATAAACAGAGTAGATGAGGATGATGAGAATGAAAATGATGATCAACAGCAGCAGCAGCAACAACAACAAAGTCAACAAGAACAACGTATAGCGAGTGTTATTTTAAATTGCGATAAGCAAAATTCTTACGAGGGAAATAGTGAGTTAATTAGTTTTGATACTGTTGAAAACTTACAAGCACTAGATTCGCAAAATACTGACATTAGTATCTTATAAGTAGTTTACACATCGCAATTTCATTTGATTATAGTTCTGTGTAAAATGTAATCAAAGTAGTTGTTGTTTGTTTTTGTTTTTATTAATAGGTCCATATAATCTACGGAAAAGGCTCACTAAAAATATAAGTCGTTATCCTAATTAAGATCTTGTTTAATGTTACTAGTGTCACTGTTCTTTCGTAGTCTTCGAACTACATATACTAAAATTGGAATGATACAGAGAAGATTTGCATGCTCTTTTCACAAAAATTATCATTGTTATTGTTACTATTACTATTGTTATTGTTTGTTTACTTTACTATACATATACTGTAATTGCACGTAATATTTTCATTAAGTTAATTTGTGTTCATTTGTTCAGAATAGTACAATACTATTTTGAAGACTACTACTATTACTAAAGACTGAGAACGCCGAAAGGCACAATATTGAACAAATTGATGAAATGTTTATACGTTCCAATAAAATAAAATAAATTGGCATGAAAAAGAAATACGTACTCATAACAATTTTCATAATAATCATGTGATTTCCGGTCTGTAGGAAATTATCTACGTACATACATTCCATTGTATCAACAACTATTATGTTTTTGGTGTGGCACTGATATAACATATTGAATGAAAATAGGTGCTCAATTTGATAGTCTTGTGTTTTCCAGTAAATTATATACATTTTTGTCTTTTTTGTAGATTAATGGCTTTTGTAACTTTGTAAGTTTACTTCACATACCTAATATATTTGTATGCTAGCATTAGTGTAAATACAATTACTACAGGCAGAATATTTTTTACTGTCTAGATTTGGTATATACAATTTGAAGAGCAAAATACACTTTTTTTATCAAAGAATTAGGCTTCAGTTTGAAGATGTATTACAAGTTTTTCAACATTATATAGCAATTTAATCCGGGATACCTGGTACATTTTTCTATTCATACTATGTTTTATAACTTGATAGAGATATACACAGAAAAAGTCTAATATTGCACCTTGGTCCTTGCATTTCGTTCAAAATAACCATCATCGTGTACACCAGCACAGTGTCCTTTGCATGAAACTAAAGATTACACAGGACAGATGCTGCAGCATAAAGTTGGCATTTATTTTAGAGATACCTACTTGTTACTTGTTACACAAGGCACTTGACACAATTCTTTATTGTTCACCTCTGATACACAAATAAACCATGTATGTAAATTGTAATGTCGAATATTATATTTTTAAGGATGTAAACAAAAAGTCTTCCTGGACTGTACTTGTTGGGAGAAGGTTTACGATTTTATTAGTGTCCATGAATTTTTTTCTACAAAAACTTTGATCGTTAATAATCAATATGATTTCCAATTAAATCATGACAGCTGAAGCTTACTTGGTGAAAGATGCACTACTCACTTTTTATTTACCCAAGGCAAATCAACAACTCGTCAAAACCATGACACTTTACACCACAAATAAGCACCTCAGTTCATTGCCAGTTGACAGTGATAAAGGATTTCATATTGCATTGGCTTCAAAATTACAGACATTAATTCTTAGCCTACGCGTACTAAAAATTCCTTCGAATCCTTTTTTAAGTTTTTAAGTTTTAAGTAATTACATGTATTATTATTTAAAAACTTTGACACTTAACAGCTTTTAAATTTATGCATATTTTAAACTTTTAATTGTAGGACAACCACCCTTTCCTTGACTAGTCGATCCTACGTTTATGGCGGCAATTACATTGAGAGTCTAAATTATCCTGAGGTGGAACTGAAATGTGACAATTTTCGAAATCTTCTTTTATCACTTGGCGACCAAATACAACTGACAGTAGAACTTAAGAATCCAAAGGTAGAACTATCATCTGTAAATCCTTCAAGCCCTATTAGCAAAGCACGTTAGTCGTAAAGTTCATTCGATTTAAATAAATGAACACAATTTTGGTCAAATATGTTTTACTAATTTATAAACGCCTTTTATATAACAGCGCTAACCTGGAAAGACCATTACCGGAGTATCGTTTATTTCGGTAGGACGCAAAAGTTTCCCCAACGCATAGGCTCAATACTGGAACACATCTTTAAAGATACAGTTCTCCGTGCAAGTTTCCATAATAGTAGGTGGAAAACTTGTTCTCGAAACGCCTTTCAATTTAGATAATATGCTACAAAAAACGGTTCAATGGAACTGTAAGGCATGAGGTTCGTTTTCTGATTAAAATAATGAATAATGAAAAAGGATGACACAATGGAATGTTAGTAATTATAACTCAGTATTTTTATTCAACAAGAAAATAGTTGGATAGTCCGTTGGTCTTGGAGGACTTGGGAGGAACAATTGCATTTAAAAAGAGAACAGTTAAAAGGCTGAGAGCTGACTGACTGAAGTTCAGTATAGCGCATTCTAATTTATAGAATACATTTAGTAAGATAGTTAGAATACGTAAGTAAAATGTGTATTTGTACAGTAGCAATAAGAATATGTTTTAAAAAGAATATGAAATTATGTTGAGGGGATTACAGAACGATGACAAGGAATTGATTAATAAAAAGCTGTTGCAAGAGAAAATTGCTGGACACTACAATCTTAACTTCAGATGGCAGCAAAATGGAATGTCACAAAAGTTTTCTTATTGGTACTGATTTTGATAAAAATTTGTCTATTATTATAATAATATGTTATAGATGTTTTAAAATGTTTTTTAACATAAATTATAGCTCAGAGTGAAGTGTTTCGAACAGTGCTAAGTTAATATTGAGCAACTTGTTGGAGTGAAGCTAAAGTGTTTGCAGATTTTGAAATCGTAAGTATACGACAATTAAAAAAAATACAAATTGAAAAATCAAGAATGTATGGAAATGAAGTAAATATTTATCTTATTTATCAGCAAAAGTTTTGAACTAATTGCGTCAAATGAGTACAAACAGCTTTTCCAGGATGCCAATGATTCTAACCGTGTAGCAGCCATGGAGTTGTCTTCTGCTCTTATCAATATGTAAAAGATGCCAATATATTTTTCAATTTGTT
>JAQIWN010004937.1:0-10528 GCA_034699025.1 Entomobrya cf. arborea Gr-Col-00668 | reverse complement strand
ATGTAAGATTCCATCCAGACCAGTAATGCTAGAACCGTTTTAATTTGAGTAAAATAATATTTTAGTATAGATAGCTCCGATTTGAGACTGAAAGTGAACATTTTTCAATTAGGCATTTAATATGCAAATGCAAGGAATATTAAATAATCTCTCAAAAAAATCAAAGGAAAAATCCCCTTTCTCTAGGAAAAAAAATCTCATCTCCTTTTTCACCCCGAATCGGCGGTCGCCGTACATTTTTTACTAACGATGAGTTAAGTGATCAAAAAAGAATTGAAGGAGAAAATAGTGTTTCAAACTCTTTGATGATACCAACAATCTAAACAGATATTGTGTACTCAGTCATAATTGTAGTGAAATAGCTAATGAAATTATTTGGTAAATGACTAAAAAGAGACGGTAATCAGCATGAAAAATATCGAGTATGCATGAATGCTTGCTTAAGTACGGCACATATACACTTTCATTTTTTTACAACTGATCATAGGAAAACAGTAATAGTAAGAATAACGGTGATGATGATGATCACCTCTCCAACAACTTTTTCACTATGGAATGGTGTATATCATATAGCAAATATGTATAACTTTCTGGCTGTCTATCTCCCTGCAAATCACTCGCACTATTTTTCCATCTTTCCTCTCATTTCCCGTCACCCTTCTGTTACGCTGTTGCTGCTGCGATCTTTTACTCTGTTCATCAAAAGCATGTCGCTTTTTCAGATATATGTAGCTATTCTGATACAGTTCAAAATATACACTGCAATGAGTAGACAGACATACATAAGTACAAAAGACCATTGTACTGCATTGTAGACAATGAGTAACGTTTGAACTACCCCACGCCGATTATTTCCCTTGTGAGATTTCACCTTTTAGGTAAATTAGGATTTTCCTTGTTTCAAGGTCTCCTTCTCTTGAGTGACATGGGTATAGGTTAACCATTCACTCACTCATGCACACAAGTTACATCGAAATAAAGCCAAAATTCTCCAGCACAAAAAAAATCCACATTGAGCATAATCGCACTTATGAGGAATGCAATGTAAATGAACATTTATGCGTAGCATGCATCTTTAAGCAAGTCAGTCAAAAGTCGTCCACTTAAAAATATTATTTTTATTGGATGTCGTTCTTACTTCAATCATTATTTCAGCGCACTTAAAATAACATTTAAGAAATGATACAGGATTTAAAAAAAGAGATCCTCTGTGCATTATGTATCCAACGTAAGCCAAGTTCGCGGTGGTGTATGAGTAGCCTGATTATTATAAATTTCTGAGTTGTGCTTCGGTTGAGACAGGATAATGTGTAAGGATTTATGCATTATTTAAAATGAACGTTGTAGAGCAACACACCCTTTACTTTATTTTGTAGACTCTTTGATGATGATAATCATCATCATCATGATAATTTTAGTTATATATTTGTTATTGCATAAGTAAGTAGTACACTGCCACCATACCAGTTAGTTTCGTTTCTTTTGGCGTGTTCCTAGACTCAAAAATTCAAATGCGGGACGAATGTGTAGGGTATCATCAGCGGCGTGTATTTTATATGCTTATCATAATAAGTAAAGAATTCTTTCATTCTTTCCATCTTGATATCATTTGGTTAGTCATGGAGCATCATGTAAAAAACAGAAAAGGAATATACTGTATCATCAGCCAGCATGCAAAAACAAAATACTCGGTATCGCATTGAATCTCTCTCCCTCGCTCTTTTCATTGCATCTCATGAGTATTGAATAAAATATAATGACAAGTGTATATATTAAAAACGTCTCTTTTCTCCGCTTTCCTTGTGAATTTTTGAGTCATCAGGGATGCCATATATCTTAAAAATGAAAGAAAGGGTGCCTTCGCCCCGCCATCAGTATCTTTCTTGCATTTGCATGAATGCGTGGCTATTTTAAAGGTATTGTGCCAATAATTTTTAAAGTGCCAGAATGGTATATTTTATTTTCTAGCATTACAAGGTTCAAAAATACCAGTGAAAAGTACTGCTGTCCGTCTGTCTGCTCATGGAGGAAAATATGCAGGAAAAATTAAACATTCTAGATTTGTACAAATCGTTTTTAAATTTAATAATTTCAGCGGGGCCGGACAGTTAGACTCTGGAACTTTTTACTACAGGTTTTCATGACTAGTTATAATAATAAAAATGAGCAATCATCATTATCATCCTTCAAAGCGAAAATGTTTCTTTCTTCATCTTTTCATTTCTATCCCTTTTACAAAAATCGAAACCTTGCAAAAATGTTCTTTAAAACGAAATTTTTAGTAATTTTCTAAAGTCAACTGTAAAGAAAAATCAAGACTTCTTATCTTTTTTTGTCCTCTTTAATTATTATTACGTATTCTCCTTTTTCTGTTTTCTAGTAGAAAAAAAACCGAATTCGTTTATTCTTCTACACTGCTTTCCTTGAGAAACAAATAAAAAGATTGCTTCAAATAATAGCAACGATGATGATAATGATATAAAATGGTAATGGTAATGAACAAAAGGAATTCAAAGAAGTTCACTGTAATTATTATTATTTTTGAGTGAGAGAGACAGAGAAGAAGGAAGATTGTATCATTGTCATCATTATTATTATAATCATTACCGTCGTGTACAGTTTAAATTTGTATGCTTTGGCGTAGGTTACCAGAAAGAAAGAAAGCATGGGGAAGGACACAGTAGGAGAGACGAAGAGTATATTACCGTCCTTTTGTTCTTTCTTTGTTCCATAACCAGCCATTCCAGGAATATAAGGTACTTCACTAAACACAGCTACAGTTTTACTCCGCGTGTCCTTTGTCCATGAATTATGCATTAAAATATATAATAAACAGAATGACGATAACGATGGCGATGTAAGAAAGAAAAGTAGAGAAAAAAGGGCACGGTAAAAAGGGAGACGAACGAATGATAATAATGATGATAAAAACGACGAGAAATAAGAAAGGTAGTTGCAAAAGTGATACATTCTCTCTATAATATCAGGGGTATCCTCATCATTGCCATCACCAACACATTTCCCATTATAATCATTAATATTATTATTACTTTGTATTATCATCATCGTCATTACCACCACCATGGCAGAAGTATACTTGACCGTATCTTACCTGCCAACGTCCATTCAAAAATCTTCTTCCTTTATACTTTTTTACTTTCTTTTTTGTCAAGAAAAAAATATAAAGATTAGATATACATACTCCTGTAAAATCATATCTATAGCACCACCACCAACGATTTTTTTGTTGTTCTTCGTTAATGTTAATAATAAGGAGTAATACAGCTTTCTCAAGAGGAACTCTTGTGTCTTCCCTTTATGTCTATGTATATGAGCATATAACCCTCATAGCAAACTTTTTTTTGGAAAGTTACACAAGTTGACATTAAATTGTTCGAGTAAAAAAAGAAAAGGATAGAGAAAGAAGCAGTGACGATGGTGATGATAGCGATGACGATGAAAGACTTTAATTGTGACCTCTCATTGTTACCATCACCAAAACAGCTAGAAGTGCCCCAATGAGTTTTTTTTTCTCGACGCTCTTCACACACTTCCAGCTATATACAGAAAGAGGGAAAACTTTTTTGTCAGATTTTTACTTGCAGACTAACAAAAAACAGAAGAAGGAGAGGAGGAAAAACTGTTGTGAACTGTATCTTATATCATTATTATTATTACAACAACTCCTCCAAACTTACACTGTTAAACTTTCTCTATTTTTCAGCAGAATGTATTTATGTATGTGTGATAGGAGGAGGATAAAGGACAGAAAAAAAGAAGAGAGAGAGAAAGAAAGAGAAAAAATTTGATTATATAGTAATAATAATAATTCTGTAATGCTGCTGTTTTTACTCTTCTTCTATGACTGAAGAGATTTTCCTTTGAATTGCACGCGATTTTATGCTTTTTGTTCATATATATCTAGTCAGAAGTAGTAAATAACAGAAAAAATGCTGGTCGTGGTGGCAGTTTCGTTTGTACTGATGTTCTACTCTGTGACTTTTTTGTTAATCTGATTCCGAGTCTGTGCCTGTGAGAAATAAATGGGTAAAAAACTAATCTCTTTTTTTTCTGGCAAACTTTTTTTTAATAGCGAATAGAAATGGCATGTACAAAAAAGAGACAATCAGCTTTTTTATCGTTCTTTTCCCTTTTTCTGGTGAAGTAGTTGTAATTCTATAATTTCTATAGATGTACTCTTATACCCTTGTTAATACTACTAGAAAAATATGAATATGCATTAAGTTTGTATGCATCGTAAGTATTTATGGATACGGATAGTCCAATTGTTTCATGATGATGATAGTAGTGGTGGAAATGGTTGTCGGGGTATTAGTTCTGGGTGTACTGCGTACAGAGTATGACAGTAAAAAACATTCCTCCGAATATTTTATACGTTATTATGGATAGATAGATACGAGATAGATGGATAGGCCATAAAAACTTTTTCCTTCCAATTCATTCTCTTTTTGTCTCACTCTCATCCTCTCCAGTTCCTTGTGCTATGACCATTTTAAACCCCCTCTCGTCTGTCTTCTTGAATGAATGAATTGGGAAAATGAGCAAGTGATATTATTACTACTCTTTGGTAAATGCCCTTACATGCATATACGAACCATCTGTACTCTCTGAAATAACACGGGCTACAAGACATACTACTATTTTATCAAGTATCAAGTCCAAAGTACGGAAATAAAAAAGGGACGGGGGAGGATGATATTAAACTGGGATAATTAAGCGTAATTAATTCTCTTTTTAATTGTTCTCCTCCTTCTCTGTCTTTTTTAACGGGACGACAACGTGAAAGAAGGGTCTCAGAGAAAAGACGCACAAGAAAGAATGGCTTAGTGCAATATTTTTTTCTTTATAGAAAAAAGAATGCAATACAGCTATTATAACCGTCCTGATGTTGATGACTCTACTATGAAGATGAAAGCAGCTAGTGAAGTAGTACCAGTGCTACTTGAGTTTGTCCCCTGATGAGTATTACTGTTATAAAATATGGAAGAAAATGCCAGGAATTAACCAAGTCAATATCATCGTTTTCGGCCAGATGGTTTTTAATAATTTAAAGGCATAAGTTATTTCTTTGTATACCTTTTCTTAAGGCTTAAGTTTCTTTAGCATAATTTTCATACCATCCGTAAGTATCTTGATGAGCAGATTTGTTCTTGTAATTGTTACTGAAATGCATTTTACAAAAAAAGGAGATCCTTAAATGTGTACGATTTCTTACTCGACATGAACATGATGCAATACACGCCCTCAAGGATTTCTACTTTTTGAGTATTTTTCTCCTCCTTCTTACTCCTGCCTGACCGTAAAAATAATTTTACAGAGGCCCTTGGTACTTGGTACTGAAGTATACAGAAAAGTTTTAAATTTACTTTTCTTCAACTGATCATTTCCTTGCATCAACAGTAGGGTAGGAGTAGACAGATGATCATGATGATGGACTTCCCGCACAAGTAATCTCATCAAAACGAGATGTGACCTGTCAGTCTGCTGTTTCCATTTTCTTATTACAAAAAAAACGTTACTTGTCTTACTGTAAATTCAACAATTGGTAGTACTGTTGGCACGTCATTGAGACTGACTCTTAAATGCCTTTTATACAGACCAATTCGACATTTTTACTACAGATTTCTCATTACATTTTTTGTTCTTTTGGGTTAGTTCGTATTCATTTTCATCTCGATGAAGTTTCAAATAGAGAATCAATGGTGCAAATAAATACAAAATTGTAAACTCTCTTATTATCACTAACTACACTACCATGTACTTTTTTTTAAAGGCATAGACACACAGTGTACATATTAAAAAGAGTACACGTTGTACAGTGGAAGTGTACATGAATCTAATTTCCAGGACTGGAAATTAGTGGAAAATACTTTTTATGTGCTCAGACAAGAAAAAGTTAGACAAAAAACCAAAAGCGAAGGAACACCACTGTCACTCTTGTAAATTGGATTTCTGTCAAAACTTCCAAATTCTAGTCGTGGTTGTTCCTAATACATGTTTCCCATCATTATTGTAGTTAATATTACAATTTCTTCGATAAAAACAACAATCAACCAATTTTACATTCATCGGATAGAAATATAAATACATTTCCTTGTTTCTAAAAGGAATAAAAAATACAGGCAATAAGCCAAAGATCAAGCTTCAAAAACACTAAAACTGGATGGAAATTTGTTATTGCTTTTAAATATTTGCTACTATTTTTTCATTATGTATCAAACTGTAATATTATTATCATGTTGGAAATAGCAGCAGTAAGAGTATTATTGATATACGATGCAATAGCCTTCAATCATTTTTTTACAACAAAAATGGTAACAAAAGGGAGGGATTACACTACTGTGATCCAAATAAATGTAGTTTGCAATCTCAAACGGCAGCATTGCAGTAAAAGTATATGAGCGACCTTTAGGGTAATTCCAGTAGACACTCAAATAAAATTATTGTTCTTCAGACCATGCAATCTACATTGTGTTTGATTGTACACACCACAATTACTCATCCAGACAATTGCTGTTTTAACACTAGTAAAGCCGTATTATCATTATAACAACATTGCATATTCATGCAGCTTCAGTCAACATTTTTAAGTTTCTCATGCAATACCAATACATATTATTATGTATGTACAATATACATATATAGTTCAGTTGAATACAATAAAATGTATACGGAAAATACCTACATGCAGAGTTACGCTGACATTCATTCACGATTATGACAATGATGTCTTCAATCCAGGAATTTATGAACAATCAAATTGGATGGTGGTGGTAAAAACATTCTCCGCCGTCAAACAGTTTTTTTTAGAGTTTCCGAAGGGAGAAAAAAAGTATGCATGAAGAAAGGAACTAAGAAGGAGAGCAGGAGAAATATATATCAAATATATCAATCCCATTTGCCATTATATTACACATGAATAAATGTCAACGTTAACAATATCATGAAAGAGAGTAAAAAATACGTAATATTATTGTTGTTATTATTATTAGCATTATGCATGCATGCATACGTAATACATTGGTTGAAACTTATTACGACAGGGACTTCGTGTGAGTACGTCTCTGCATTTATTATGCATATATTTATTATCAGAATATTTATAAATATGTATGAATATAGAATGCGGAGAGGATGACGATAAAGAGTTCTTTGGAGTTGGGTTATGTAACGAGAACGAAAGAAAGAGGCAATCCGTTGCCCTCTAAAGCTTTACTTTGTTGCACTCAATTTTTCATTTTCTCTCAGTGACTTTCCAAAAGTAGAAGAAAATATGCATATTGGGAATTATTGCTCTTTGGAAGTGTTTTTTTACTCTGTCATTTTCTTTTCGTCTTTTTCTTTTTGGTTGCACTGTTACTATGATTGCAATCGGCTTGCTTCCAAAAGTTACTTTGGCAACTGTACAATTCACATGTTATACTACCGCCGTATATACTATCAATGAAAATGAAACATTTGGCTATACAATGAGAAAAAATAATTTGATTGTCATATTTTACAAAGAAATGAATCATACGTTTGATATAGAGTATACCTAAATAATTTCATTAGGCATAGGTTTAAAGAAAAAATGATTTGATATTTTTAAAGAATAAGTCATTTAGCTGTGTGTAAGATATATATATATCTAGAAATAATTATTTGGGGAAAAGATATCATGGCAAGTTTTTATTTTAAGCGAGAAAAGATATTTGAGTCTAAATAAGAATTTTTTAAAAGCCACACAAAGAAACAAGATAACTTTTTTTCAGTGACACTTTTTTGTTTTGCACCTATTTGTTATCTTCACTTGTACTTAAAATTGCCGACGGATCTGGTTTTTGTTTTGTTATTATTATCGTATTAATATTAGTTTTGTTTGTATTAAACAAAAAAAGGGAGAAAAAGAAAGGGGAAACTGTGGCTAATGTTTTATTTTGGTGTGGTGGTGTTGTCATGTATTTGATAAAAAAAAGTTTAGCAGGTACTTGTTTTTTTTCTTTCATTTTTTATATATTTTATTACAAGAAAAAAAAAACTCATTCCCGGAGCGTGGATTGTACTTATCATATTCACAGGGACACATTTATTAAAACAATTTTAGAAAAAAAATATAGAAAGAGAGAGAGAGAGGAATAATTCCAATTTTATTCCACGTGAAAATAAGGTTAGGAAAGAATAGGATAAAAGGAATACATGTAATAATAATAATACGGTTTTTACACAGGATTGAACGAATAAGTCGACAACGACTAGGAGGTGAAATGAATGAATGAAATGAATTCTGGCAATAATACACGAGAATATGGTAAGAGAGAGGAAAAAACTTGAGTGTTGCCGGAGTGTAGCAATATTATCTAAAAAAAATGTTTGCCTGTGGTGGTTGGTTGGTTAGTAAGATGAAAAAAAGTTTCATTTTTTTAAAGTCAACTTGTCGCAGCATTTATAAATTCTCATTTCAGTATACATTTTACCGTAAAAATATGTATAATATGAAAATTTACGCGAGAGCAGAGAAGAGAAAACGACGATTCACTCAGACACTGTATCACACAACACAAGAGAGAGAGAGAGAGAGAGAGAGAGAGAGAAGTAATAACAGGATTACATTTTTTCGGATGGTGGTGGCGGTGATAGTAGTGGTGTCGCATGGCTTGTTATAAAGACAAAAATGAAGAAAGGGAAGCCAGAACGAGAGAGAGCTCTAGACAATCAACAAATTTATAACCCATTGGAGAAGAGAAATATGACGAGTGGAATCTGCTTCTTCAGCGTCACTGCTACTATTATTCTCTTTTATTATGGCTCCCTTGCCGTTTTGACAAAATTAATTTGCAACAACAGAAGACGAAGAAGAGATGAGAATGAGAAGAGGAGCTAGATAGAAAGAAAGTGAAGTGGAAATAGGAGCAGCAACAGAAGAGGACGAAAAAAGTAAAAAAAAGGTTTGTCATTTGTAAATCATACCGATTTATGTGATAATATATGCATAGCTATACTGCTTTAAATAAAAAAGTATATAATGATCCTGGCTCCTTGTGCTTAAATATGTTACCCTATTTTATTTCTTTAAACATTTTTTTGTCTTTATTGCTTGAAATATACGGGAAAATAAAATAGTAATTTTAAAATGTCTGTTGCTCTGCTTCATTGTGAAACCTACTTGATGACTAATGAAACTTTCTCGATTGTGAATTCCGACGGAATATTTGGAATGGTTTGTAATATTTTAGTTATCCTCGTGTTAAAAATCTTGACTTGTAGAAACAAATATTTAAATTCATGTATCAATTGTGTTACTTCTGATTGATACAATAAGAGTTGAAATCTGACATAATAAACAATTGTAAAATCAAAAAGTTATTTTTCATTTATCATCGCAAACGCAAGAGGAATTTCACAAGTATGCTTAAGAAAAGCAAAGCGACGGTAACTGCGTCTGACATGGTGTGAATTTAAGTTTAAAGACGCTGATTCGACAAAAAAAAATTCTCGTGGTCTTGTACCATTATTTATCACTAGAATCATTATACCATTCTTTTTACATAAAGCCGCAAGACTCGATGGAGAAGAATCAAGTGTAAGTCTGCAATAATGCTCACCGCCAGTACTGGCCCATAAAAAGGGTAACTAAGGTGATGTTGGTGTAGTTGTTCCATTACGTCGGAAGGAGAGAAGCCTGAAGTGGTTAGCCTTTTACATTATTTACTCAATAAGATGATGATGCCGATAGACAAAAAAGTAACATATAGGGGACAACAATAGCTCACAAAAATCGTATAATCTTTCCCTTGTAATTACCACCATCAAAATGGTGTATCCTTTTAGCGGACGGACATTAGTAACATCACAAAAATAAAGTTGAAAGGATGCCGACCGTCGACCCGTCATAAAAACAACATTTTACATGGTTTTGATTTTTTCCCTTCATTCAGAAGAAATAGGAATGGGAATATGCTTCTGTTGTAAAAAAAATACCTTCAATGGGTGGAAAAATTACCAGTTTTAAGTTTCGTTGCATGAACACGTTAGAAATCAAGAAAAGTAAGGTATAAGCATAACTGTAAGTAAAAATTCTTAATTACTGCAAGAGGCAGCCTACAAGTATTTTTGCGAGCACATACTTGACACAAATGAGCTTGCAGAACTGGAGATTTTAAAACTTTGTTCTTACACCAAACTCGCTGCTAAGTAAGTCTTGCCTTCTCATCTTGTTCTCAATTTACCCACTCGTTTACCCAAGACCAAAGCATATTATATAGAAGCTTATTTTAAAACTTGAAAAACAAACGTTGTATTTTTTCTTCACTTGTCATTGTTGCGCCTCAGCAAACAAAAAACATTACTTTTTTCTTCGCTTGTATAAGTTTTTTGCAATTTATACAATTTAAATATAGAGTCGAATACAAAGAAAAGCAGGAAAATAGAAAAAAATAGCTTACTCACTCTACTCCACTACTAGCTAAACAAATGCAAATGCAACAAAAAGTCACATTATTATCGCATATTGCAGTGCATTTCCTTT
>JAQIWN010004936.1:0-10529 GCA_034699025.1 Entomobrya cf. arborea Gr-Col-00668 | reverse complement strand
TGTGCACTACTTACTATCAAAAAGCAAATCAATTCATTTCATACAGTGCATTTTTATTTATCAGTAGTGCATTAACAATTAAACTGCAAAATGTGCAGTCTACAAATTTTTACGACTAAACAAGCTCTGCCTGCATACAAGTTGGTCATACAACACAACTATATACAGCGCTGCTGAAGCGCTTGACGGTTGCTTACGTGGACACGCGCAGATTATCTACCAAAAATGTTAGGCGATGCGATGATAAACGAAGCGATCATCTCTTTCTTACTTGCGATCTAAAAATGCTTTGAAAAGAAATTTTTTTCACTTCATTCATCTGTCTTGTCTGTGCGTCTTGTTTTTAAATCAGCTGCTTTGGATTATGCAGAGATTGCACTGTGCAGAGTGCATGTAAAAAGTAGCAGCGTAAGCGTATCTAACATTACACGCATCCTGTTAGCATACTCAGGTAGCTTGCATAAGATGCCAACAAAAAAGTGAATTGCGTTTGGTTCTATTTGGGATCTCTCGCTTGATCTCATGTCCACTTTCACTTGTGTCTTTTGAAATGTGTTGTTTCATTTTAAAATAGTAAGAGGTACCTGTTTAAAATTGTAGCACTGTTCGGAGATAACTATTATTGAAAGTTTAAGGTAAACTTAATTTAAGACGCCTGCACATTTTAAATGTTTTGGCAGCCTTATTGGCAGAGTTTTTGTGTTTGCAAATGTCAATTGGGTTGGGATCAGGAAGTGAGCTTTCAGCAGCTGTTATGCACACTTGCAAATGATAAATCAATTTTTTGTGGTTAATTATGTTAAATTTCAAATGTGGTTAGATTTATTGTTGGAAAATGTTAAGTTGTAGGTTAGATTCAGGTTAATGGGACATTTCACACCGGGTTTAAGCCGTTAAATAGTGGATTTTTAGTGGCGATGATTCCAGAAAATAACCTTGGTCTTTTGATACTGATTACTGATCGTTTTTAAACTTTAGTTGATTGCATGTTAAATGACACCATAAAACCAATCTAAGTTTTTCATTTGGATATGGTAAAATTAGTAAAATAAAGTTTGTCGGAAAATCGGATAGTTTGTGTATGCAGTTTAAAAGCAATTAATTAATTTTAATTCCAAGTGAATCTGGTTATATGTCAGTTAGTCAGTTTATATGAATATTTTGTCCAATTATAAATTTTAAGTTGCTGTTTTTGCAATCTTTACTAAAATCAAGAACATTTTGTGTGATTAACCCACATTTTGAATTTGAAAGGGCACAAACGAAACGAATTTGTTTCTTAATCTGAAGAGTGAAAGTTACACTGCTGCTAGTTTTCATTTCAGTTGGAAAATAATTTGCTAATCTGAAACAATTTGTTTTCCCAAAAAGTTTTAACAAGAGTCCATATCAAGATAAGTTTCGTGCAGATCAAATCCGTTGTGTGATGGCTGGAGTTCTAGACACTGCACAGATTCTTTCTCCTGTGGGGACAAAACCTCCCCCGGGATTCGTCAATGGCATCACAACAAAGGTAGCGTTTCATCGGTTGTCTCATTGATTTGTGTATGGTTGTGCTTGCATGATATCACATAATCCTATAGTTAAATAAAATGTTGTACTCTTACCAATACAAGTTCATGTAATTAACTACTCTAACAAACTATTCGATTTGACTGCGTGGAGTAAAGCTAAATAGTGAAAAGTAAACTCTGTCGTTTAAAACATTGTCTTAACTTTCAGAGTATGCTGGTAAGTCCTAACGAAAAGGAGTACGACGACCTGGTTGGAATCGTCAAGGGACGTATTGAGGAGGGCAATGGGGAGACTATTTTTGACGTTGGTGATACCACTGAAGGTATGAAAGAATTTTTTAAAGGTACTTTCTTAGCTTTGGGTTACAGGCTTTATTGGAATTTATTTTTATGAAACAGGAGGACTTTCCAAGGAGGATTTCGATGCTTCAGTTGCTACATTACAGTCGATAGCTGACTCGTTAGAAGCCTCAATGATTCAGCTTCGTGTCAGAGGAAACGATAAGCTAACAGGGCAATATCTCATCCGAAAAAGGGCTCCTGAACAAGATTTTACCGAAATCAGGTACATGAACCGAACCATTTTAATTTTATGAAAGACTACTTACAAAAACTGGATTAAACTTTCACGATATGTTGTCTTTTATGCCATTTCAAATTACTAGAGTCGCTGTCGTTGGTAATGTAGACGCTGGTAAATCAACTTTGCTTGGAGTTCTCACACACGGTGAATTAGACAATGGTCGTGGACATGCAAGAATGAAATTATTTCGCCATAAACATGAAATGGAATCCGGAAGGTAGCGTTTTAAAATTTAATCATTGATTATGAGCATATAGATACATATTAGCTTGATTTTAACCTTTTATGTACTTGATTTCCACTAGGACGTCGTCAGTGGGAAATGACATTTTAGGATTCGACCACGAAGGTAAGAAGATTGAACCAGTTTTATAGCTTATTATGCTAAAATGATGATCCACAAATGAGTAAAAGATACATTTTAAATCAATTTTATTAGGAAAAGTCGTTAATAAGGCTGAACACGGATCTTTGGACTGGGTTCATATCTGCGAGAAAGCTTCCAAAGTTATTACTTTTATAGATCTCGCTGGTCATGAGCGTTATTTGAAAACTACCGTTTTTGGTATGACTGGACATGCCCCACATTTCGGAATGCTAATGGTAAGTGTTTTGACGTAGATTCTTTTGAAACCAATAAAATTCACTGTGCGTATCAGTACGTTTGATATTATGAAACTTGTATGTTTAGGTGGGTTCTAATGCTGGTGTAGTAGGTATGACAAAAGAGCATCTGGGACTCGCTCTTGCATTAAGTGTTCCTGTCTTTGTAGTAGTAACAAAAATTGACATGTGTCCAGCTAATGTTCTCCAAGAAACGTTACAACTGCTGGTAAAAGTACTCAAGTCTCCAGGTTGCAGGAAAGTCCCAGTAATCGTAAAGACAGCCGATGATGTTGTACTTTCAGCCACAAATTTTGTTTCAGAAAGGTAATAGCATTGATTTGATTACTATGTATTATGTGTGTTACTTAAAATGAATAAGAAACTTACCTATAAAATTGGTTATAATACTGTTCACAGGTTATGTCCAGTTTTTCAAGTTTCGAATGTAACCGGCGAAAATCTAAACCTTTTGAAGATGTTCTTAAATTTGCTGACAACAAGGTCCCAACACTCTGATAATGACCCTGCAGAATTTTTGATCGATGACACTTATTCTGTTCCTGGTAATGAAATATTTAGCTTCTTACCATTTTGAACTATATCTGAGGATTAGTATTATAAACCCTATTTAAAAATCTTGAATAATTCTGTAGGAGTTGGAACTGTTGTGAGTGGAACTTGCTTAAAAGGTACCATTACTCTTAATGACGTCCTCCTACTTGGACCTGATCCATTAGGGCATTTTCAGCAAATTGCCATAAAATCAATACATCGTAAAAGGATGCCTGTCAGACAAGTTAGGGCAGGACAAACTGCATCGTTTTCTCTGAAAAAAGTAGGCATATCATGTAATGTTTGATTTGTAATCAAGTAAATTATTTCCAAACTCAGTTAAAACACATCACTCGTTTCTGTTGCAGATAAAACGTTCTCAGATTCGTAAAGGTATGGTTCTGGTATCACCTAGTCTAAATCCAACAGCTTGCTGGGAGTTTGAGGCAGAAATATTGGTTCTCCATCATCCCACCACTATAAGTGCTCGTTATCAAGCCATGGGTAAGATTTCATTTAATTTTTATGAACTACATACGTTTTTGTTTGTTCCCATTAGATAAAAATTCTTTAAATATTTGGTTATTTTTGTGATATAGTTCATTGTGGAAGTATTCGTCAAACAGCTTCAATACTATCTATGTCTAAGGAGTGTCTAAGAACGGGGGATAAAGCAGTTGTGCACTTCAAATTTATAAAGAACCCAGAATATTTAAATTTGAACCAAAGGCTTGTTTTCCGAGAAGGTAGGACAAAAGCTGTCGGGAATGTTTCAAAAGTTATACCAATGCCCCCTACGTTAGCAAGTGGACACGGTGCTAAGGCCAAAGTGATAAAAAATCAACCCAAGAACCAAGGGTACCATCATCAGCAACAACAACTACAGCAGCAACAGACAAATGAAAATGCAATTCCAGCATCAAATGGTGCTCTTGCCGTACAAAACGATGAGTCTCCTGATCCATTAACACTTGCCAAGAGGAATTCAATTGAGGAGGATGACGCAATGGCTTCAACTTCAATAAATGTACCAGCTCAACAAGGCGGAGTTGGTCAGAGAAGAAGTGGTAAACGTGGAGGTCGGAGGAAGCACACAGGAGCCTCTGGATCCACGACACCTTCAACCACCTTTGTACCACTCGCTGAATCTAACACATGAAACTGATATTGAATTTCTCTAACCATCTTTTAGCATATCATTCTGTTCATTTTTAGACCGCGATCTCCTATACTTATCTGATCAGTCCATATAATTTGAAAAATATGAGTAATTTTAATTTGTGACAAGTTTCATTGTTGATTAGGCTATCGTTTCCTAAATTAATTTTAGATTATTATTGGTTATCATTATCATGCACGATTTCTTCATTTGATTTTTTTTGAGGCGGTCTCAACTTTTGTGTTTTAAAATGTAAATTGTTTAAAAAAAATAAACCGGTGTATTTACTAAGATTTTAGTAGAAAACCTTGCAAATTTTTATTGTAATTTCACTTCTCCTGTCAGCATCATTGTGAGTATTTTAATAATGTACAGCAAATAAACTATTGTTACATCAATCTATCTAACCATTACTCTTGCATTCCAAGATCCGATGCGATTTACATAATGAAATCAAATTTGTCATACATAGGCATTTGCATTTAATACTCAGCAGTTCTTTTGCATTTTTAATGCCAAATTAGCTAAACCATTTGACCTCTGTTGTAGCCTAACAAGTGACCTAGTCTACTTACTATCTTATTCTGTGCGATAGAAGAAGCTTCGACTTCAACTCACAGCAAGAAAAAGTGAGCTTTGATGAAAACATTTTAGTAATACGACTGTGTGGACTTATAATTGGATGAATGTGAATGCCCTGTACACTCGTTCTATGATCTAAACTTCTTTTCATTGAATTGTATCTTTTGAGATTTCACGTACTTTCATTCCTTCTTCTACTTATTGCTTGTATTTGCATACTGCTTTTTAATAATGAAAGAGAACTGGAGATTTGTCTTGTCTCGTTCTTCCAGCCAGTCCATGTCCATATTCACATGCATTTTGATGTAGGAAGGAACTGACAAACAAGTCAGACATCCTAACCATACCACCACAGTCACACTGATTTATGGCAAGGAAAATTTTCCTATAATTATCAGAACATTGATTTGCCAACATCCAACAGTTCAGGTTTTAGGCTGAAGGAAGCTTCAGTACTAAAAATAATAATTCCACTGACTTTTTTTTTGTTACAATTCGAAAATGGCTGGACTTTGGGTATCCGTTTTGCTCTTGTTTCTTTCTGTATCTCCTAATTTTGCACGTCATAGCCGAAGGCAAGTTAGAGAAGGAACAGAGCACTTTTTCCGTGGAAAACTATTTCTCCATCATCAGAAGAATTTGCTAGAAAATTCCTTCGAAAATAACGTTGGAAATTTGGGCAATGTATCGACGCTATGGTTCAATCAAACTTTGGATCATTTCACCCCTGCAGACACTAGAACTTGGAAGCAGGTATTCAGGCAAAGTTATATAAAAAATGGGACGAATATAATTCTTGTTGGATAATGTTTACTGCTATTTCTTCAAAATATAAGCATACACTGCAGTCTGAATGCAATGAAGTAGGGTGAGAGATTCGTCAGTAATTTTTGATAATATTTTGACAGAGATACTACATGAATGATGAGTTCTACAAACCCGGTGGACCTGTATTCCTCATGATAGGAGGTGAGGGAGAGGCTACAGATCTTTGGATGACTAAAGGAGCATGGATGACATACGCCAAAGAGTTAAATGCACTATGCTTCCAGGTGGAACACCGGTTTTATGGAAAATCCCATCCAACCTCGTATAAGCCCCTATTTTTTCTTTACTTAATAATACTCGTTTATGTATATAAAAAAAAACTAAAAATCCAATTATCCTTAATTTTAATTTTTGCAATTACCACAACACCAGAGACCTCTCTTTGGAAAACTTGCGATATCTCAGCAGCCAACAAGCTTTGGCAGATCTTGCACAGTTCACTGAAGCTATGAACGATGCCTACAATTTAACGGTAAAATAACCGATAATGAGAAAGTATTAAAACAATATAACATGACATGGACATTTGTACCAAAGTAAGCTATTGATGACTGATGGTGTATGCCATAGGATGCCAAATGGGTTGCATTTGGTGGTTCTTATCCCGGAAGCTTGGCCGCTTGGTATAGGTTGAAGTATCCCCATTTAGTTTATGCCGCGGTATCCACCTCTGCTCCGTTATTGGCCCAAATAAACTTTGTCGGTAAAGTACCAACATTATTAACAAGCAATGCTAAATCGTAGAAAGGGGCGACGATAAATCAGGCATAAATATTCCAAATATGTTATTTGCAGATTATCTTGGAGTTGTGAGAGATTCTATTGCAGTTACAAACTCTGAATGTAACAACCAAATCAGCAAAGCTGTAAAAAGTACCGAACAATTGTTACGCAGACGGACAGGATGGTGGATGATTAAAAAGAACTTCAAGTAAAAAGCCTCTTTTCGTTTTACTGTAGCTGTGATTCATGTTTTAAATTTGATATTTGTCTAAATTTAAGCTTTCTTGCTGTTAAATATATGCATATAACAGGCTATGTGATGACTTTGATGGCTCCAACAAAAAAGATGTTTCATCCCTTTTTGAAACACTTGCTGGTAACTTCATGGACATTGTCCAGTACAACGCGGATAACCGAGCATTTGAGGGATCCAAAACTGCAAACATTACCATCCAAACGTTGTGTGACATAATGGTTAATGATTCGGATGAAACTGCTTTTGAAAAGTACGGAAAAGTAAACGATTTGATGCTAACTGCTACAGAAAGAAACTGCACGGATTTCAGGTATTTGAAATCAGTAAAGGACATGCAGCAGACCACTTGGGATAGCTCAGCTGCTAGTGGTGAAAGGCAGTGTAGGTTCATAAATTAACGACGACAAAAAACATTATTTTTAAATAAACATGAATGAAAACCCTCAAAGTTTGCACAATGCGACATACAATTTTTTATTTGTGATTTTTCAGGGACTTATCAAACCTGTAATGAATTTGGATTTTTCCAGTCCTCCGATTTGGAGGATCAGCCATTTGGAAAGGACTTTCCCTTGAACTACTCAGTTCGTTTGTGTAGGGATGTTTATGGACAGCAGTAAGTACACACTTTCATACTTCATTCTTGTAAATCATGTAAATGTCTATGATAGTTTGCCAGAAATAACTATCTTTTATCTTGACAGATATGACCAACAATTTATTGAAAATGCTATTCGATGGTCTAATACCTATTACGGAGGACGTGACATAAAAGTTACACGCGTTATCTTTGTCAATGGCTCCATTGATCCCTGGCATAAATTAGGAATCACTGCTAAAAATGAAACCAACTCAGAAAATGTGGTAATTTTCATTAATGGTAAGGGAAATTTTGATCTTTTCGCTAATTTTCTTTTAGGAATCAGTTCACACTGCACTAACGTTTAAATGAACTATATATATTATATTATTATGTCATACAGGAACGGCACATTGCGCAAATATGTATCCCGATGCCCCGAGCGATATTCCCGAACTTAAGGCCGCTCGTCAAGAAATCCTTCATCAACTAACTGAATGGCTACAGTAGTAGCTCTCTTGAATTGAGGTTGTTTTCTAAAATAAGTCCTTATGAAATACTCAAAGTACATAATTCCTATGAACTTGTTACCATAAATGCTTGAAAAAAATGCTAAGTTAAAAATGTAGTTGTACTCAATTTGTTATCGTTTCACAAAAAAATTAATGGATTTAATAAAATGTTATGTTGTTTACAGCACTTTGCATCTGCCAACATTTTAACATAAAATTAACATTCGTTAAGGGCCTGCAGAAAATCAGGTTCCAAGAAATGCTTGGATGCCAATTCAATACCAGTCGGGTCAGTCAAGATAAGTTGTAACAATTCTTTGGATGCGGCTTTGTAATTTTTAATTTGAGTCTGGTCCAAACATTCATTGCAATAAATTCTGCACATGTTGTCGATAAGGATCATGAAGGCCTCTCGTCCCTTCAAAGTGAGAACAGTCTTTTCAGTAGTTTCAACCTCAACTTTTTCGGTAATGGCAGACTCCACAACTTCATTCTTCTCTGTGGGTTTCGGTGGGGCATCATCTTCCACACCACGCTTGACTCTGGTCACTGGAACAGACCTTTCGGTACTGACGGGAACGACCATGGGATCATTTCTTCTATTCTCAGCTCCAAACATTCCCGAGAAAAAGTTGCGGATTGCCCTGAAAACTCCACCGAGCCATCCCAAAGGATCCCAACCTGAAAGACCATCATCACTCGTGCCGTCATCATTGGTGGTGGTGTAGAAAATACGGATAAATGGGGAATTAGAGGTCATTTGAGGATCGGTCTGAGCTTCAGCATTGACGGGGCTGGATGAGCTTGATGCAGCCGCAAACTAAACAAAAGTAAACGCTGCATTCATTTTTCATTTCCACTGAAGTTTTATTTCATGTTATGTTCCATGTAAAATCATGAGCTTACCTCTTCATCGTCATCGTCTTTTCCTAATGAGCCCAGTTTATCACCACCTTGCAGATTTATTACCTGGGGAAAAATAATCAAATTTTAAAGTCTGACGTATGAATAAAAAAATCTACCTTAAATAACAGTTCGTTTAGTAGAACCAGGCCAAAAAAAATATTTCGGTGTATTGGTAGAGAAGACAATGGACAATTTCCCCATTGAATTTACAGTATGCACTATGCACTAAAAAATTCTGTGACGTGAGCAAATATGGTAGTGCGACGTGTTACATTACTTTATGCATGCCATGTCGAATACATACCTCAATTGGAGGTGGCGCTGTGGCAGATTCAATCGGAAGGGTGTCTGGGGTCTCGGCGATGGAGTCCTTGTCTTCTTTTTTGGTCGATTCGGAATTACCAAAAATATTTCTAAAGCTTCTCAGAGGGTGGAAGAAAAACTGGAAGAATGACTGCTCACGTTTTGACTTTTCTTCGTCAGTGATCTGATGCTGGGTACATGTCGAGATGCTTTTAACTAGGTCCTTAAATGTTGAGGATGATCCTTGTACCGGATTGGTTCTAGAAATGAGTTTAGTAATGTATTTGTTAATTAAACTAAGTCTATCTTGTGAAATGGCAGGACATTTTGCCTTGATGAGTTGGAAAGAATGGCCAGCGAAAAGTTTAAGCTCGCCCGTTGTCAGGTTCAGGGGCTCCAGAAACTGGGGCATGTGGTTGGAGTAAATATTTTCTAGGGGCTCCAGCTTTCCATTGCCTTTAAAGAAAAGAAAACCCATAAACGAATAAGTTTCAAAACCTTCATATTTTAAAATATCGAAGATAATGTCCCCTAAAATAATTATTTACCTGATTCAATATTTGGAACGTTAGCCCCAAATACTGCGATAACTTGAAATACCACAAGGGTAACTAAAACTTTCATCTTTGCAAAATAAATACAACTTTGTTGTGAAATGATTTCTGCAAGAATGGCGACTGTTCTCGAAATGCTATATTTTTTATGTATTGTATAGTAATGCTACATAAGAAATAACATTCAATAAATAATTAAAAGTTACAAGTCGCTTGTATTGAGGTGATACGATGAAAAATATTTAGAACGAATGCAACGGGGAGCTGATATCTTTAATATTCAATAGGTATATTTTTAATCGGTGAATTGAATTTCTCAGTAAAATGGTCGTGTAATTAAAATTATAGCTGTATGCTAAAAACCATTTTACCATTTTAATGGTTCATTGATTCCAACAAACTATTCAGGGAACAATAGCAGTTGTGAAGGTTTTACGAGGTGTATTTTTCATTGTATTGATGTTATATAGCGTTCACAATAAAAGTTGAAGGTATGAAAAGTATGAAGTGATTTAAATCTCTACCAATCAAATAATTTCCATGCAGGCATTGCGTGTACTATAAATACATATAACTAAATTACAAAAAGTCGAATTGACAAAATATAAATGGTGTCATGCGAGCTGTGAACAGGTAGCAACAACAAAGACAATGCAAGCCTGGCTCGTAGATTTAGTTCGTAAAAAATTATCAAACTAAAAATTTTATGGCGTTTGGAAACTCGCTTTGCACTTTGGACTATTATTTGATTGGAATAAAAAGCAGAGAGGGAGAGTAAACGTGTGATTGTTTCATTTTATAGCGTTCTTTATAATGGCACATGAGGATATTTCCGTTCTCCCAAGTATATGAATATGAATGATTCCCATTT
>JAQIWN010004935.1:0-10529 GCA_034699025.1 Entomobrya cf. arborea Gr-Col-00668 | reverse complement strand
TTTAGGTACTAATAAGAGATAATTATTCCCCAAACCATTTGTCTCCATGGCCATCAGTTTCTGAGTAAGCTAGATTTTAAAATTTGGATGTAAGGGGGAGCTACTTATGATGCCCTGTTATGGTACGGCAAAATATTTATCATAGGCCACTTTTCTTGTAATTTTAGTTACTATGTGCTTTAAAACGAAACATTATTGTTAATCAATAATCAATGTATAGACATACTAGTATTAGGCCAGTCTTCGACTCGACTCTGACATCTCACAAATCCTTGCTTGTTGCTTCACTCCTCGTCAGCCAATAGAAAACAGGGGCACCTATCCAAAATGTTCAGTGGTAAAAGCGTTTCTTAACTTAATAGCAGCCAATAGCCAATCGACAAATGAATCGACAGACCTAGTGAGTGAGTTAGCTTGCGAGTGAGCAACGGGCATTGGATATACATTGATATGTTATTCATACGTAGATTTTAAACAGCCCAACGACTTGTATCCATGGCTTCTGCTACATTATATCTTTCTAGAATAAATTTTGCCAACTAGACTAAACTTTACTAAACGTAAGTGGCTGAAGTGAACTGTTGTCCGGTAAATTTTGGTTTTTAAATACTAACTAACTAGAAATTTCAAGAAATATTGTCTATCCAGGTCATATTGCCGGCCCAAACCCACATATCATTAGTACTTCCCCCTTAGAGAAAGAATTTATTTAGATAGTGCACGTAATGTCAGCCTCGCGTGACGACACATTGCATTTTCAATCTTTAGGTAGCCGAAAATGTAACTATGTAAACTCTAAATTCATGAAAATGAAACCTTGATCAGTGTAAACCATAATATGACAGGTCTGATGACCAGTGAAAAATTATTCGAATTGTAATTGGTTCAGTATTGTACGCAGTGAGAGTTCATGGTTGTCGACGAGATAATTTCGGCTTCATAATAAAAAATAAAAATAAACCGAGCACGCAAAAACTTCATTCTGCAATAGGAGCAGTTCCTCCAAATACTTATAGTATCCTCCTAGCTTCCCCTTTACATCTAAATTTTCAAACCTATCTTAAACAGAAACGGTTGGCCATGGAGACAAATGGCTTGGGGAATAATTATCTCTTATAAATACCTAAATATACCCGGAGTATCAAGCCGTTCTGTTGAAATGGGCAGAAATACTTCCCTCGTGAGTGTACTCATGAAATGAAAATCGATAGGTAATTTTTTTAAGTTTGTATATTTCACCAATTAGTAATTTTATGTGCATGAATAAATAAAAATATAATTGTTTGAATATGAGGAGGCCTGGTTGAAGAAGGGGAACAAATTGATGTAATTGAAATGACCATTCCTCAAATCCGTGATTACATGAGCCAAAAAAATGTACTATCGTCTGATGGTTTTTTGTTTGCAATTACGAGGTTTCTTGCGAACAAAGTTCCGAAAAACTAAACTATCGACGAATATAATATAGCACAAACAATTTGTTGTCATTATGTTTTTAATTAGGTTTAAGATTGATTTTATTTTGCGAATATCATGTAAGGGTCAGTTATTTTCAATATTGTTATATTATTACAAATGAAGTAGTTAAGTTGTGATCAAAATTAATTGACAATGATTGATTTCCTGTTTTTACTTTCACTGATGTGTTTTGATTGGAGATCCCATAGATGTTTGGGAAATTCCTGCGATTTCTTCCTGTACGTATTGTGACGACACCCATGCCAGGGCCCATTTTAAGTTTGTCAGCATATACTTCAACGCTTTTGTCCAATTTTCTTCCGAATTTAGTTGTATTCTACGAAAAATTTTAGTCATTAAGTAAAGTACTTGGTTATAACATGAGAAAAAATTTGCAGTATACTCACTTAATCGAATATGTTTTTCCATTCGCGGGATCTTCTATTTTTCCTTTCTCGGCCATACGATAAGGAAGTGCAAATCCAGACTGACCCGGTCGCTCTAGCATTGCAGCTTGTAACTGATTTAAGCAGTCTAAAAACGCAGCCATTCCTTGATCAAACTTGGTGTCCCAAAGAAATCTGCTGAAACCTCCGCTAGCGTACAAAGGCAACTCACTATTGTCCGCGAGAACCTATAAAATTCAAAAGGTAATCAGAGGTTGAACATATATGTAGGCAGACATAATGGTTAAACATGAAGCATGTTTCTTATGTCCTTTAAATACTATTTATACTAACCTTGATGTAAGAATGGTTCCCGAATGGAACAATTTGATAGTTTGAGAATTTGAAACTTATTTTTCTCGCCAACGCATTCAATAAAAGAGCACATTGACCCCAAGCAGCATTTATTTCATTCCAGTCGACGGGCTCTGAAGGTAGCCTTCCGAGTCTGAATGTATTAATAGTTCCAAAGTGACCACTATGCCAAATGTGAAATGTTGCATTCAGAGCATTCGTTTTCTCCAGACGTTCAGACTGAGCCTCAGCGTACCTCAGTTCATAGTCAAGACTGAAGGAGTACAAATCACATTTAGGTATTACAATTAATTTGACATCATTTAGTATTTAGATACTGCTTGTTTGTGTCTGTTGCAAATTTTAGAATACGTACCTTTGAGAATAATCTTCTAATTCATTCAGTTCTCTTTTGTGGCGACAGTATTCCTTCATAAATTCTTCCTCTTGTTCTTTCAATTGGCGAAATTGCTTCTTCTGACTTTCCAGTGATTCCATTGCGCTTGCCTCGTCTACCTTCAAGTCCTTCAACTCTGTGATTAATTTACTTTCCTCCACTTTGAGCTAAAACGCAAACATAAAAATATATTTAATGAATCCATCAATATTTCAACTGATGCGATCTATATAAGTACATATGAAAAAAATGCCTTACATCCTTTAATTGAGCTTCAAGTGTCTCAATATCTTCTGTGTCTGATTCGGACTCCAATCTAAGGACACAAATGGGGATTAAGTAGACATTGTCAATCAAAATTTAATTAATCAGAGAAGAATAATTTGAACCATGCATAACGTAAAACACATTTTAAATTACTTACTTCTTTAAAAAGTCTTCATATTGCCTACACTCATCCTCTGCAGCCCTCTGCTCACTTTCTAACAAAGTGATTAGAGTGTCACAGCACTCGTCACATAATGGATGATCTATTTCGGTATTATTTGATAAAATATCAAACAGTTCCATGTGTGTTTTGAGAAGCTGGCTCTGGTGACTAGTAAGTTCCGAACCACCCACAATCGTGAACCCGTGATTTTCATTTTCACTAACTGGTGGTACATACTTATCAATTACTCCTGTTTCAACTGCTTTCTGTTCCAGTTCCAGAGGAGGTGGTGCATATAAAGGAACTAAAAATAATAATTCATTTATATTCATTCAAAACTCATAAAAGCACACTTTATTTTTTTAAATGCTCTAGCCTTCATACATAAAGATATATCTTAATAGTAAGTTTAAAAAATATATATCTTACGATGGAGTTCAGCTAAAGTGTGTTCATCGATTGAATTAAACGAATGATCCAAGATTATAGGACACTGACATCGCTGACACGTGAAACTCACCACCACTTTACTGGATGGATCTCCTCCCGCAGCCATTTTATAATTTGATTGGAATGTTTTGTAATGTCAACCAAAACAAACCGTTTTTCACTCGAAATAATTATAATTAGAAAAGTTAGTTTTTTTATTAGAAAGTTAACAGCTGATAAATACTGCGCAAAACATTTATTACTCAGCTGACATCATCAGCTGAGGTGTATGTAAGATATCCACCCACACAAGACTATATTATGTGCACTAAAGTATGTGTGTACTGCTGGTGACTGGTGTTACTGGTGCATGGTGTACTTAACAGCTCACAATCAGCATGAGCATGTGCATTTGATGTTGTTAGAAGAAGCTAGTAGAACTCAAAAAATTCGAACAAGCTCTCTGCAAGTTTTATGAAAATGAAAACAGCGAAAAGATGATAAATTAAGGACTCAGTTTAAAACTTGGTAAATGTATTTAATTTAACTATACCAGTAATTCATATTGTTCCTTTTGCAAGTTTGAAGATTGGACACTGATTTATACAATGACCTGAAATTTTTGAATCGAAAATTCAAAAATTACCAATACAAAAGTACAAAAGATCTTCATTATTAGTGCACAAACAAACACACAACTTGCAGTATGCTGTTCTGTTAAACGCAACTTCACCTTGATTTTCTTGGTTTTGTATTGGGTTTAAATAGTAAATGATGATGAGATGAGCTGCTTGTGACAGTAGTCAGTAGTGGTCTTCTGATATTAGGTGAGAAAAATAGAATGAACAATGAAACTCACATTCATTTTAAAATGTGTTCATTAACTGGGTAGTTAAAAATGGTGGATACAATAATATGATTTATGCTAAATGTAATAAATCTGATCTACTCAAATCTTTTTCTTTTAATTATCACTCTGCACTAGTTTAATGCTTAAAGTGTAAAAAAAAATCATCATAATTTATGGTTGATAAGAAGTTTATTTTTGGGAGCAATAAAATACAAAAGTCAAAAAGACACTTTGACAGGTGTCCAGCTTGTCACCATCATTCCAAAATAGGAAGGAACTTCATACGCATAAAAATTGGATTTGTATTTGTATCCCAAACTCTGGTGAACTACTTCCTGCAACATTCCATGCAGCATAACATGTCCTGTATATCCGCAATGGCCAGCCTGTTCCTGAATATTACCCGCTTTCACCAGAAGTTGATCATTACTTTCTCCTTCATGTGTTGCGGTTCTGTCCAGTTTAGCCCAGTTCACGATATGTTTGTCGAACACACTGGACACTGAACTGAATGGGTATGGAGATGTAGGATCATCTGAATGGTAATGACTTAAATCTCCACTGATAACAACTGCAATTCTTTTATTCGCGAATTCTTTTCTGTTTAAGATAGTTTTCACGATTCCACGTCCAAGAGTTGTCAGTTTGTTTATGTGTACTTGAGAAGGTGCTCCAATGTATACAGCAGGTGGAAGAGCATTTCCGGTTCGATTTGCAGCTTGGGTAATGAAGTACCACGGAATTACTTCCGCCCAGAGAATCGGGAGGAATTGGTGGCCAGATCTGAATAAAATACATAGTATGTAACTTTCTTCTAATGAAGCTAGCAGTTTTCAATGTGTTTAATAAGATCTTTAAAATGTCACATTACCCAAAGCGTAAAATCTCAATTGCGTTCTTGGCTCTTTTCAACTCTTCATATATAATACTCGAGGAGGCCTGATCAATGTTAAACTCTGCAGTAAAATCTTTCCATAATCCGCCAGCATCACCGAAAGTCTGAAACACGTAATTCCAAACGTTTAAATGGCATAACCAATGTTAAAATCCGTTTTTTAGTACCACTTACTCCCAACGGTGAAACAATCACAGGGACGTCACCAAGTGAAAATCCATGTGGAGTAGAGAAAATTATTAAGTCGGGGTCAGACTTCATGAGAGCGTCAGCAGCTTGTTGCATAGCTTTATGCAAATTAATAGCTTCTTGTTTGGAACTGTTTTTGTTAAACGCAGGTTGTGCGGAGTAATCCATATGCATAGGGTCAAGTATTATTGACCCATGAGGAAATGCATAAAATCCGACGAATTGATTATTGTGCTCATTATGACTTTTTTCTTTCAACAATGGTAATCCAACCGCATTCAAAATAAAACATTCTACAAAAATCACGATTGTTTTGAGTATTGTTTGGTGCATGATAAAATGATGAAATTTTACAAAGGAATATTTATATTTAGTTGTCCCAAAAACAAAAGTTAAATTTTGGGATTGAGAAAATGTTTATTCACGGCTTATGTATGGTGTATAAAAATTAAGCCTACCGGAACTAGAACAAGCGCATTGACAATTTTTTTGGCCACAAAAACATCGTAAAGTTTATCATAGATGATGTTCAATATCTAATCGTTGAACACAATGCAATGCTATGAAAAATGCAATTAGCGTTATGGGCTACACAGAATAGGCAATTAATAGAGACATTACAGGTTCCGTTTTTATTTATTATGATATCCGTTCAAAGATATGCATACTTTAAATTGATTTGTTACAAATATTTATTAAAATTATATAGTAGGATAATTTATAGATTGATACATACAAATAAAGTGCAAAGAAATTTTTACAGTAACCATATCATGAATCATTATTGGTTAGATAAAAGCGTATTTCCTCTAGATCCTTGATCAAAGCCTTCCTGGCTGCATGCCACTCCAACCTCACAGGTATTATTTTTGAACGCGCTAAATTTAGCAATAGTATTCAATGCTGTTGCAAAAAACCGGGTGTAATGCTCGTCCAACTCATTACGATAACAGGTTACAGCTTCATTTGCATCATGGAAAACATTTTCCATAACATCATCATCGTTATCCACCGGCATCCGCAGCCCCCCAGACAATCCACCACCAGAACTACTTTGATCTTGGGTAGTAGCTCTGTTCAAGAAGATGTCTTCCATCTTGTAACTTGTTTCAGCCGTCATTCCACCCGCCACCACATCTAGCATGTTGCTAGGTTTAAGTTTTCGAAATTTGACGCCATCTATTCTTGTCTTGATGCACGCCTCTTTGTATAAATTCAGAGTTTCGCACAATAAATGCATTTCCCCAACTAGTGGTCCCTGGTAAGATGGAATGAGGACCATTGACATCTCTGCTAATGATACAAATATTCCAGCAAACGTTATAAGAAACGGGGAAGTGACCAATGGATTCATACGAAAGACGTGATTGGAATCGTGAAATAACTGAAGAACTTCTTCACATGTTTGAATGCCAGGAACCACTTCAAGGCGACGGTCCTCCAAAGAAATGTCACTCAACATGCGTTGGTATCGATTGTTAATGATACACAGTTTGGCTTGAAGTTCGCAAACTGACTTCTTGGCTATTTCGGCTGATACCTTAGAATCAATCAAAGCATCTTCTAGAGTTGTATCTCTTGGAGTTTCTTGTTTTTGATGGCCTGGTTTATCATCACTGTTGTTATTGTTGAAATTGGGTTTCTCATTTCCTGGGGTATTGTTTGCAGAAATATTTGGAGAACTACTTTTTGTAAGGCGATGAAGGAGGAAGGTAAATAGGACGGTTGCGGCTGGAAAAAGAAGTTGACCCCCAACAGGGAAAGGGGCAGTAGCTATAGCTGCACCAACCCATGACGCAATTTTCACTGCTTGATGGTGACATTCTTCTATTTTCTTCACCGTTTCGAGAATATCCCATTCATTTGTGAAGGAAGGAAAGCAGCGGATCTGAGAAGGGATTTTGATTCGAACTCTTGATTGTTGAGATCCCATGTTTATACTGAATTGATAAATTGAAGATTGGTACTCTATAATTTTAAAACATTTAACGAATCTATTTAGGTAATTTAATAGAGAGCATATACATTTAAGTGTTACCAATTTTTTTTATTAATGAATACTTACTAAATAACTATCAAGTACATTTGTAATTTAAAAAAGTCTATTTCGAATTTTGATTTTAAATACTATGCACATAAAATTCTAGTATTTACAAAATGCGAAATACAAACAAAAACGTAGGGATATCACAATTTCGTTTGGCATGATGATGATATGATAACTGTCTGTATTTTCTATTTTCGTAAGAGATGCAGATGCAAAACCGTACTTGTATTCAAAACATATCATCAAATGTCAAACAAATAAATAACTCATTTGCATTGAAAAATCATCCAAAAATAGTGTTCGTCGATGACAATAATTGCCGATAACTTTGAATAATTCCAAGACTTGAAGTTTAGAAATTTTCATACAGATTGTACTTATGTAGAGTAGTAAATGCTATATATGCAGTACACAAATTTTTTAGTTATAAAACAACGTTACGTTACATGTTTGTTGGTATTGTTTCATTGTTTCATATTCAAAATCACTTTGTGCCATTTTTAATAGAAACGAACAAATGAGACACATCGGAACTGCAGCAATGTTTGGAGGACATCATACAAACAGGCCCCGGACAAAAGCCACTTTATTGATCAAACTCGTTTGTATGAAACCGATACAATAGATACTGCATTCTTGTGATTTGTCTCTGTCACTTCCCAGAAATTGGCGTTCTCAATAAAAATCAAAAGGTTTCACTCACGAGGAAGTATCATACATGTATGTAATAAAATCGACAGTCTACAAAAATAATTAATGATGTGTATTTTTGCGGGGGAGCGACTTTGCATTACGTTGTTGGATTGGAATGATGCTACAGCTACGATGGGATTTAATGAATCAATCTCAATGAAAAACGATGCGCAAGTTTTGAATAGAAAACTAGGTTGCAGGTTTGACAAGAAGACAATTGTCGTCAGTCAGGGTTTCAACTTCAGCGTGAAACTTTCTCCGGAAAACATAGGAATTTTACTTACAAAAAGACAAACTGCAGAATGTCCAAGAAAAGGTCTCCAAGCCCATCTCCAACGGTCACATTGGACGTTCTCCCAAAGCAAGAATTACAAAGATCTTCTAGTGAAGAATCCATTCGAGTATTACACCATGCAGTGCTTTTCCCATCCTCACCTAACCTTAGTAGGGTAACTTACATAAGGAGGACTATGGAGGTAGATTTTAGTTAAAAACTACATACTCAATTTTTTTACAAACTAATAAAGCTCTATTGTGACAGCAGCATTTTATTAACCTTCTGAGAGCGTTTTTTGGAGAGTTAGCAAAAGTTTTGTTTGATATTTTTATTAGAGCGATGCAGAGCTTATCAGGAGGCAACAAGTCATGATTGCACTGCAACCTCTCACGTTTTCGGAGGAACTGGCAGCAAAAAGAAAGCAATTGGAAATGAAAGCAGAGAAAAGAAAGAGAGGTACAATGTAAACAAAAGTAGCTTTTACTTTAGAAAATAATTTATTTTTCAGGATTCGGATTTTTTTTTAAATTCAGATAAAGCTGCTGCAACTGAAGCGAAAGAGAAAGCGATCTCTGTTCCAGAAATCAACGTTGTACCGGCATCAGGAAGGATAACTCCTGCTCCTGCCTCCCCTACAAAAATGAAAGCTGTGAAAGGAACTGCTACTAAAGAAAAGGCGAAGTTGGCTAAACCTGTTCTCACGTCATATAATTCCAGGCAACAACAGCGTGCCAAGCAAGCATCGCCATCATCAGTCTTAGGTCAGATGAGCAATCGCCAGGAAAAATCGGAAAAATTAGTTGCATGAATTAGACAGAAATTGTTTTTATACCATTTTCCGGAATGGTTAAAAGTTCCAACTTCTTTCACCGTTATATTCTTCTTTGTACCACATTGTCATTCTGCATCACAGAATTCCTGCGAACACGGGTGACATTTATGTAAGATAAACTTATGATCTCTGAATGATTGAGTTGAAAAGGTGTGTGTATTGATTCGTGGACGAACTACGCTTGTTGAATTTAGTGCAATGGTGAATCTATACGATAGAACTGACATCACGCATGAGATAAGGATTACTTCTAAAAACTGGTTTAAAATGGAAAATAACTCAATTGTTGATTGTAGTTTCATATTTGTTGTATATTCAAATGTTTACCATTTACGCAAATAAAAAGCATCAAAGCTGTTTTCATTAATTACGCAAACTAAGCCTCTTGTCACATGTGAAAGCATTTACCATTTTCGCAACTGAATTTCATCGAGTCTCATGAATAACGAGAACTTGAAAAAACACTAATTTACATTACAAGTTGTTAGTTGTTAAAATTAAAAGGAAGAATATTAAGCTATATGGCATCTATAAACGCTACATGACTTATGGAAACTTCTACTCATGATGATTTTTACACTTTCATAGATTTTTTGAAAATGCATGTTGCAACAAAAATTGTGTACGTGCCTGATAGAGAAAAAACATGAGAGCCCAAAGGAAAAAAATCTAGCCCACAATATTCAACATAATACGCTGCTTCATAATTTTGGTGCCTTAGCTTGTGGCATATTTGCAAGTAAATTAGATGTGATATATCCATAATCTTCTACTTTTATAATGTAAAGGTACATTTGTAGTACATACATGTTACATAGTTGTTAGTTACATGTTGGTTTGCTGGTATGTTTCAATTCAATGCATCTCTGATTTGATTACTCAAGGATGTTCATATCATAACTATATATAACAGTCAAAGTAAAGCTATGCATTCGATGTTTTTCTTCTATGTCTTAGTCATAGCAGACAGAAAAGTCTTTATATTTGTCAACAGGGGAAGGGGAGGGGGAAACTAACCCATATGCGGGATTGGTAGTGTAACTTGTAGATCAGTGTATGCCCAATTTAGCGCCAATTTACATCAAGCGTTGCAGATCGCATTAAGGTAATTTTCCGATATGATATGATGTGATCGCAATTTAAAAAAAAACATCTCATCATATTTGATACAACCAAGGGTTTTGACTATGACAACACAATATAATATAACTTCGAGGCTGACATGTAGATTAGGGTACGTACTGATAAGGGTCCCCCCTTATCTTAATTTCGTACCCTAATGTACATGTTAA
>JAQIWN010004934.1:0-10531 GCA_034699025.1 Entomobrya cf. arborea Gr-Col-00668 | reverse complement strand
GACGTAACTACTTTACTGTTAAACTTTATCTTTCTCCAGTTTACCCTCCTTGTTTTTACTTGCAATAATTTTTTCATTAATTCTAAAACAAAATGTTCCCACTAATGCCAATGTCAAAAAAATTAGAATTTGATTGTACAATCCAGTCAGTGTACTAATAAAATATCCTGCGGCACATGTTGCCGCTAAACAGAATCTATAAATTGCATAAGCTGATGAAGGATCATCCGGCCACACAATTCCAATGGCTGCACACATCTGCGGCGACAGAAATCCATCTCCTACACCCAAAAGAAATGCACAAGCCAATGCCACATAAATAGAAGGAGGATTCACCAAAGACGTTGAGCTAGTAGGTCTTAAAGGAGCTTCGTTAGGTAGATTTATATACATGAGTATAAATGAAATGCAGTGTATAAAGCAACAAGATGTGACAATAAAATTTCGTTCTGTAATACAAGTATAAAAACATTAAATTAGCTATTATACACCAATAAGTAATATAGAAATAGGAATGTTTTTATAATTGGAAACTTACTTGATTTTACTAATTTGTCAATCACAAAACTGGAAAATAGGGCTCCAAATAAAGACCCTAGTCCAATAAGTAGTCCAGCAACAGCAACAAGATTTCTGGTGTTTTCTCCAAAAGCCTCTGAAAATGCCATGGAGGTTGGGTAGATAGCAGAGAAAAATGCGAATTCAAATCCATTGTACATCGAAGTCGGTATGAGGAGTAGCATGTTTTTATGTGCAAACAGTCGAAAAGGTTTTAAAATGGAAGCTCGAATGCTTTCAGTTTCTGGTTTTTCATCGAGTTTTTTCTCCGTAAGGTTTCTAAATATTAAGCAAAAAATAACCCATGAATGCAAAAAATAATTTCTAGTTAAAAATAAATTTTAAACTTCATGTTTTCAAACTTACGATGGATTACCCAAAAACAATAGGGCGATGGAACCTAAAATTGCGAGTCCCATTAGAATTGCAATAACTAGGAAACGTGTGTCCTTGTCTATATGGTTTAGGCCTTGAAATTTGTAAAAAACGAAGGCATTTCCAAGCAGTGGTCTAAAATACAAAAAAGTTGTTTAAAATTGTTACCCCTTTTTGTGGGTTTTCTTTTGAGTCGATTGGTGTTATCTGTGTCGGCTTACCCCATGGCCTGAATAGCCCAGTAAATTCCCATATACTTACCGATCGTCTCTTCTGTACTACATTTTGTTAGATAAATCCCATTAGCAACCCAAATAGGCCCTGCCGCGAAACCGATAAATGCTGATGTCCCATACAAGTACCAAGATTTGGGATATAAAAAGTTGGAAATGAATAAGGTATACAAGCATCCTCCAACGACGAGTGAGGTACGTACTCCAATAATAGATACGATTGTTGGAGCAATAAAGTTTGAAAGGGCGAAAATGCCATTGACAATGGACTGGGAAATGTAGCCATCTCCATTGAATGTGGGATCTTCTTCTCGAACACTTTGTAAAATTGTTTGCTAAAAATAGATTTTTTTTTAATTTTAAGAAAAACATTTTTTTTAAGAAAAACGATTTTTTTTTTGTTTAAATTAAATTATTAAACAAAGTAAAAAACTAATTACTTCTATTGCTGCAGTTGTAAGCCACGCTGCCATAAGCAGCATGAAACTTACACTGAGAACTATTACATTTCCAAAATTCTTCCACCCATTTTCCCCGGTTTCCTCCGTCATGTTTGCACAAGATGTTAAAAATGAATGGCAAGAGAAAGAATCTGACGGCTGTTCTCTTTTTTATAAAGGTTTCAATTTGAAGTAAATCATTCATTTACTTGTACTACTTATAAACTCATAAACAATTAGGATAATTTGTGTACAAAATGGAATTTTTTCGGGTGTATGAAAAATTTGGTGAGTTTGAAGAGATCCGCTTTTTTAAACGGTATTACGTGTGATCTAGCCAAATCGTGTAAACAATAATTTTACGTTTTGTCAAATCCTCAAGGTTAGGAATACACCGCGTCTGGTGGATGAGAACATCTTTATGTTGTACTTTGATTAGTAACAAAATTCAAAAGTCAGTAAAAATTCAGTTTACTCTGGTTTAACTTCACCAATTTACTAACGTTACGTTATTTACAGCAGGCTAAAAGTATTAAAAATTAGATTTGGTTTAGTCATTTACCGTTTTTGGGCAGCAGTAATCGAATAAACTGGAGAATTTATTGCAACTATTCCGCATTTAATGTTGGGTGTACACATGTGTCTTTTTCTTTCAAACACTGTTCGGCACGTCGTAAAAAAGAACTTAATGCCTAACATGATAACAATATTGGATTACAAGTTACCGTAATACCACATAATAGTTTGTGTCTGGTTGTTGTATTATCAAAAACTTAAAAGGATAATATTATGTCGGTATGCTTTACACTTTTAGTGAGCTTTAATAAAGAACATTGGCATATAAAGAATATTATTATCTATTCAGAACGATTCGTTGTTGTGGAATTAACAAATTGTTCTCATACGTAGAGCGTTTCGTATGAAATGAAAATTTTTTGTCGTGTCATATCTCAGAGACTTGCAAAGAAATCTAAGTTTCCTGGGGTATAAACTAGGTATAGTGGTCTTAATTGTGGCACAAATTCATATCAATATTACGAGTTATATCTGAGTAATGCCTGGTTGAGTCAACTTTGTAGTTTTTAAAAATAAAACTATTTTCTTGATTTGCTTGACTTCGTTTTAGAATTCCAGATAAAACCATCCATAGAAAAATCTGTTTATAAACGGTCCTTTTTGTAGTGGTCTTGTAATTTCTGATTAATTGCAGTTTTGAAAACCAACTATGTTTTAAAATCCACAATATGTAAATACAATACCAAGGAAAAACTGTTCACTGCTGAACGCTCTACGTAAAAATCCTCCCATAGTCCACCGGTGAGATTTGAAGTAATTTTTAATATTTTTTGTTCAAATGTTGAAAAAGATTGCACAGAAAAATTCGACTACTAAATGCTAATTTATAAAAAAATCATAGGCAATTGTGCCAAATATTTACAACTTTATTAATGAAAGTAAATCTGCACACAATAAGATCTTTTTTGACTTGCAATTAGACAAAAAACTGATTTGCTGTACACAATCTTAAAAGACCCACTTTAGTTTGCATTAAAAAATATCAAAGATCTAAGATTTAGAGTTATTGATTCAGTGAAATGAGCTCATAAGAAATGAGCATAAAACAGCAGAACAAGGAAATCATAAAGATTTACTAAAATGTACGTAGCTATCAACGTACAACGCTTAACAATAACTCTATAGCTATTAATCTATGATCTGCCAAATTTGTTTATTTTAAACAAAAACGCTAGCTGTTATACCTTATTTCTTATCCCAATTCAAAAATGTAAAGCATAACAAAACTAAATGTAATCAGTGTGGTAGAATTTTAATTAGTATATGGCATATAAAATGAAAATAATGAGAAATATTGGAAAACTTTAAATTTATAACTATAAGCGTATTGCCATGATCAGATATATTTGATATAAATTAAACCAAGTTAGTTTTATTTTATTGTGCCGCTGCTTTAAGTGATTTTATATCGTAAAAACTTATGGTGTTTTGGAATGCTAAAATTACAAAAATTTGAGAATCTAAATAATTTTCATTTTCTTTACGTTTCTTTAAGTTTCCTTTTCTGAAGTTTAAAACTCTTAAAGTGTAAATTTTTATTTTATCTTTCTCGTTTACTGGCCATTTACATTGGTTTACATCTAAAAAGTAGTATGCTTCTTAACATAAATCAATCATATACCAAAGTTTCATATATTTTGCATTTCCGAATAAAAAATCACACGTAGGATCAAGTAAAAATAAAATGCTTTTCGTAAATCTAAAATTCACTTACAAAGAATAGGATTCCACTAGTAGACACATGAATACAATCTAGACTGGTCAATTTTTATTTCTGGAAATCGACTGATTTTATTATGACTGTATTATATCTCCTTCGATTTCAAAAATTTCATGTTGTGCCCAAATCACATGATACCAAAATTTCCTTTCACAAATCAACAACTCTTTTTGTTCAAAAATTTAAAAACAAAATACTTTGAGTTTCAACGTGGGTTTGGCGTTTTCCTGTAATATTTTTTGAAACTATTGAAACATAGTACATCAGTTTTGAATAGTAAGGGAGTCATATGATTTCTTGTAAATTAGCATCGTTGGCCACTCTCTATTTAACCTCTTTTCTTTGATTCCGCTTCTCCAAGTTCCCAGAAAAATGAAAAAAAATATACTTTGATTTACACTTACCATGATTCCAAAATCATTTTGTTGTAAAGTTAATGTTCAATAGCCTATTTCATAAGACAAAAACAAAGTAAAGTGAGCTGCTGACACGAAAGGAGGTTCTCTCTGTGGAGCTCGCGGGTTAGTAGAGCAGTTGATGTTACATCCAAGCTAAGCTTGCGCTGTTTCGATAACAAAATTAAAATATTAAACAATACTTTTACAGCGAATGATTTTGGAATCATGATCAGTGTAAATCATAGTAAATTTTTCCTTATTTCATCTTTCCGGGAGCTCAAGGCCGTACAATAGTTCTCCTTGTTAATTATTCTACGCCAATCTTATTGATGTATACTGACGGTCATGGGAAAGACATGCCTTTTGCAGTGAAACAGTCAAATATTTGGTAACATAGCCATGCTAAGAAAAAAAAATTGGTCAATAAAAATTTGGACAAATAAAAAAACATTTGGTCAAAGACAATATTGACGGACTCTTTTTGGCTTGAATACATAGGTTCAGGATCATGGTAATTCGGTTGGGCATCCTTTAACTAATTAACATAATATGTTCAACATAATTTAATTTATATAATTTATATATAATTAATTAATTAATTAATTATATATAAATTAAATTAATTAATTAATAATTAATTTATATATAATTTATATATAATTTTTATAATTTAATTCAACAATTCATTAACTAGCACGAAAAGTCAATCCTTTAAAGACAAGTAATTTTGTTTCTATGTAAGTGAAAAAAAACTTAATTATTTTGTGTCATGTAAATTATTGAAAGACTGACTGAACATTGTATAAAATCGGCAACTTTATTGAAAAGTCAGATGTGCTTACCATGTTATTAATCAGACCACAATAACAACTTGCCTCAACTTTGCTTTTAAAATGTGACTAAAAAATCATTTGCTTACATTTTCTTTGTTTATCTCGCCTATGATTACACATGATAACGTATGGCATATGGGTTTAAAATGGTTCTAAACTGAGTTAGTTCATGTATTGAATAAGTTAAGCTAGAGAAAATTATTAACATGAAATCAGTAATGACACCATTCATTTTACTATCTTATTGTTTAAAAAGATAAAACTAGCTCGGTTGATATTGTGTATACAGTAGGGACACGCACTGCAAGCTGGCTGTTTTGCTCCAGTCTATTTCACTGAAAATAAGCATCGTTTTTGTGTGATGAACCTGAAGAATACGGAACTAATTTCATTTGTTTATTTATTCATATTTGTTTTGCCCACTCAACAAATCGTTTTCATTCAATAATTGCATACAATTTATTTTTGCACTGAATATTGCGGTAATATGGCGCTGAACTTAAAATAACTAATTATGTTGGTCTTTATGATTTCATTAAATTAAAACAAATCTTATTTCAATATATTCTGATTTCCTGAATTATTTAATTCCCTCGGCTTCAACTAAGTCTAAATAAATTCCATCATATTAGCTGAACAGTTCGATTTGTGCAGCTACTACATACAGGTAGACCTAACTATTAACATCAAAACTTTATTCAATATTCAATTTTTGGTTTACATTGCAACAATTACACAAAAGTTGATGTCATACCGTTTGGAATAAACGAGAAGTGAATAAATTTCCGGGATAATACTTTGCTCATGTTTTTAAAATAACTCGAAATTAAATGAAAAACACTTAACTAAATGACGTTATGTATGAACAAAAGCTCGGTGAATAGTTTTTATAAGTAAAGTAATTTTTAAAAAGTAAACGGCATACAAATATTGGAAACGATGACAAATTTTGTAATTGGCCTAATTTTATCTGGCGTAAATAAATTCTTAGTTTCATCAGTACTATAAAAATTAAAAGTTATTTCATTTAGTTATCCATTCATCAGTACGTCAGAACCTAAATAACACCAAGAACAAAATCTAGTGGAGTTAAATCATGTCTAATTTTTTCGCATTCGGTTTTTCATTACTTTTGGTTTTTATCAGCCAGATTCCCGACAAGTCATTACAGCAAAGCATTCCACAAATCAACGTCATCAAACACCAAGGCCGTTACGACATTGGTGTTATCAGATGTGGTAAGTATGATATTTAACTTGAAGCAATAACCCTTCTGAAACAATATGAAACTAGCTTATAATTTTATTATTATATTTTTTCAGGTGGAAATGCCACTGTGACTGGAGAACACATTCCAGGATGTTCTAATAAATCACCCTGTCCCATTGCTGCAGATGGCACAACTCATGACCACATCATAGATTTTTTTCCTTCCAGAAACATCAGTCGTTTGGGTGTTCGAACAAGGCTATCTTTTGAAAATGGAACTTCAACTGGAAACAATTTTTTAAATGTTATGGGTGAAGTTTATCGTGGACAGTTTTACACGCTATTCTTTCAAGGAACAGCAAGTCCAACTTTTAGAGGTAAACGAGCAATCAATACCTTCATAGTATATGATGTTAGCAATGGAGGCATCGAGTTTTGTTACGAACGTACAGTAGTGTTTGTCTAATTGAGATGCTAATTAACTCTCAAATTTTCCTTAAAATACGCACTTTCTCAAAAATAAGCTAGCAAGTTTTTTGTTTGAATTATTAAGTAATTATTAATTATTAAGTATTTTATTATAAAATTTGATAACGTTCTCAGCTTACATTATCATGATTACATATTTTGAAAAAAATATAGGTTAAAGTTAAAATGTATGATGCACAGCCAAACTAATATTTGTAGCTTATAAAAATACAATAAATTCTAAACGTAAATACAAGACAAAAAGTTCTTAAAGATAAAATATATGCTTAGGGTTATTATAGATTTTGCTGCCTAAACTTTATATCCATTTGAAAGTCAACTTCTGCAAAATAACTATTTTATCACTGTTACAAAAATTTAGCAGCATTACATTTAAAACACAGCAATCTAGCTATACCCCATCATTTCTGCATAAGTAATCAACGCCCTAAATGTATTTATACTAACACTTTTAAGGAACCTCAATACCGTAACAGGTTGAATATAATATCTATTTCCATCACCTAAACTAAATGGTCTCACAGCAAGTTTGAATTTTTCCACATATTTCCAATCACATTTTCTTTCCCAATACTCCATCCTCCATGAATCTATTGTATCTTCACTCCACTTATATTGCAATCCACTTAACGTCAGTATAACAGACCAAAGTAGTACCGTAAATCCCCCCATGAAACCTACCATTAACCTCATAACTACACTAGCCGAATTCCACTCATAAACTAGTGTCACAGCAGCAACCAGAAATATACCAACTATAGCAACTTGAATATATAGTAAAACAAAGGCTGCCTCCAAATTAAGCACCTTAACTAAATATTGTAGTGTCCTCCAAGTTACTGCTAAATTTTGTGGATTCTTCCTAAGAAAATCACTCGATTTGTATGTTTTTTCTCCCATTCTAATTTCATGACGAATAATTGGAAGTACGTAAGCAAAGTATATGACGCAAGTACATATAAATAGTCCTACTGATGATAAGCAACCCAGAGCAAAACTTCCGTACTATCCACAAGTAAGTATATACCAGGGCCAGGTAATTAAACGTGGATTTATATTAAAGAGCAAGTATGGTGCCGCAAATGGTCGCAAACAACAGTCCAAAGCTGCGAAAACCCCTATCATAAATGTTCCAACGTATGATATCACGAAAAGTATTTCAATTATCTTGTTTTGAAATTTGTCCCTTTCGAAATTGTATTGTGACATGTATTTTTGTTGAAAATCGGGTAGGTATTTAAATATACAATTGACTAGTTGACAGATCCCTGTAGTTTTAAAAGAGAGTACGCCAAGATACACGGAAACTGCATAGCAGCCGCAAATATTAATAAGAGTCATGTTAAATCTTCGAAATTGTTGGGTTTCGTGAAGAATGTAGAGATGGGTTGGAAGTACGATTATGGTATATGATGCAAACCAGGACCAATAGTGTATTGTTCGAAAATGACTCCAAAAGTGGATATACACTTTGCCCCTTTCCTTGTCTATTCGAAGTGGATTGCAACCTAGCCAACTTGAAAAGGTTAGGAAACGAATGAACATAACTGCAATAAAGTCGGTATACATCTTGTGAACAAAGTTAAGCAGAAAATACTACGTGAGTTGAACACGGAATCTGAGTTCAAACTGCGAAGCAATGGAGGGCAAAATGATTACTTGAACGGGAAATATTTAAATTGCTTACATGATAAACTTACGAAACCATTTGATAATCATCAAGTTTTTTAGCGATTGCACAATTTGGTACAATTTTTGACCTGTAATTTGGCTATCAGCATAGTAATATGTGCTATTAGAGATGGTAAACTTACGTATTTATTTTAATAAGAGCTGTGTAGTATACGCATAAAAAGATATTCGTATTTGATTGCAGCCTATTTAGTTAACCAAAGCATTCAATAATTTTGGTTCTGAACCGTATACTAAAGCCACTTTGAAAATAAGTTATGTGTAATTACCAGTTTGAACATTTGCTTAGAATTAATTGGTATATGGTGGCCTGAAATTGCAAACTTGACTTTTTTGCCACTAAGATTTTATGACAGGAAACTAGTATTTTTACGAAGATTTTAAATATTTTGAAATCAACATACATTAAAATAACCGACTCAGCATTTTCTTTTATCATTTTAACAAACATTTTAATCTTACAAAGTACTATTATTATGTAATTAATGTCTGAAATAACATGGACGTGGTTAGATTATGATTTTATTTAAGATGACTCCAGTATCAAAAGCATTATGTTTCCGGTATTATTTTATCTTAAGGCAAAAACTTTGAAAAGCAATGAAATATTTTTAATCTATGAAAATGTTAAAATTATTTTTGTTTTAAATGGTTCAAAACTATTTCAATTAGCTTATTTTTCAACTTATCTCTCTCAAACGAGCTCGAACGTATACTTGTTTTAGTAATCGGGTAAGTATTTGAACATACCGTTGAGTAGTTGACAGGCGTCTGTACTTTTGAAAGAAAATTCGCCAGAAATTTCGGTTAATGTGAATCATACCAGTACAATGACAATGGTAAAGTTGAATCTTCGAATATGCCATGTTTTCTAAAAACAAATATTTATATATGTTGGCAATATTAAGTACTTTGGCAAAAGATGAAAACAAAGACGAATAGTGTATTATTCGAAAATGGGACAGGAAGTGAACAAGTATTTTTTTGTTTACAAGGAATGGACTGCAGCCCAGGCAGCTTCTGAATGCTACTATTTGAATGAATTATTTTCCGTGCCAACTCAGTATGCATAAGAATTCAATAAAACAGTTTTTGCGCGTTTTAGTTCAAAACTAAATTCTTACTGTTCAGCGAAGAACAGCATATCATGAAATAAAATATACGAGTTTATGGCTAGTTAACTTAAGTATAAGTATAAAGCATTTAAGAACGATTTTGATTATTGATATTGTGGCAAAATGGACATGTGTAAATTTTAACTTGTAACAATTTAAAATTATACGTTTTTGCAAAGCAAAGCCTAGTTTATACTTTTAGTTCAGCAGTAAATAATTTAGATTCTACAATTACCCATAATTTACAAAATAACACATATAGAACCCTTGAATATAAAAAGCTACTTGAATTTAAAAAAAAATGTCTTCACAATTATTAAAAAATAAAATAGAAAAACAAGTTCAAAATATTAACTGAAAGAAATTAAAAAATTGAATGGTTTTGTGGTGCATTTAAAATGCTTTGTCAAAATAAGAACACCAAGCAGTTTAACATTTGAACGGTTTGTCTATTAATTATTAATATTTTTTTAAAAATATTTTGCCGACACATTTTTGACCAACTGACGTATTTAACTTTTTTTGTTTTAGTTTTAAATTGTAGCCACAATGTGACCAGGTTTGGTTTTTGCAGCATTCTATAAAAATTTGGTTGGCCATTTCGTTTTTGATTTATACTCAATAGATATCATCAGAAATTCATTTTAATTAAATGTTACAGTAAAGGTTTTCTCCCGATGTTATTACAATTCATGTTATTACAATAGCTCTGAACTGGAGATTATGCGTATTAACGATAAAAGATGTTTTTTTTTTAAATTCAAACAATTTGTGCCTATTCAATCAAAAAGGACTGCAAAAAAAAATTAGTTGCGATGGAATGAAATGAGTTGCAATTAGTTTATGTAGGTTTTTAGTCTTTAGGTTCATTTGAGCAGTTTATAATAAACTTT
>JAQIWN010004933.1:0-10533 GCA_034699025.1 Entomobrya cf. arborea Gr-Col-00668 | reverse complement strand
TGGGGACAAATTAGAAACTCTTGAATTTGAAAAACACGCCACCAAAATCAATCAAGAGTTTTGAAACTAATGAATTTCCATGTTCTGATTGATTATGTAGAAAAGGTACCAAACTTTTTGCTTATCAAACTACTGGCAGGAAAATTTAACGTTAGCAACATCTCCACAAAACGTGGTATACTCCTTAGGTTTTAAAACATATGGGAAATAAACTAAAAGGAAAGAACTTAATGAGTGGAAACTTATGCTCAAACTTAAACCAATCACATGTGATTGAAACTATGCATGGGTTTCTTGGTCTCATGTTACACGAAAGACATGCATATAAAACATATAGACCAAACAGAAGGGCAACAAATCCTTATCAATGGTTATGCCCTGTAAATGCACACAATTTCTTCCAAGTTTAATAATTATATTTCACAACTTTTTGTTTGAATTCGCACACTTTTCTAAAAAGTTTAAAACATTTTGGAACACAAACCTGGCAACTATCTGGCACCCTATACTATATATTCGATTACCAAATATTGCATAACTATCAGCTGCATCAGAATGTTTGAGTATTATGTTTGGTTTAAAGTAATTGCTATGAAGGCATGACATGTTAGACATTTTGCCCCATAATTATTTATTTTACTGACGAAATATAAAATAGACAGGCGAGGTCACCAAACCGTTTTTTATTTTCTTGAAGTGTGTCAAAGCCAAAACTGAGCTTTTAGCATTCAATTAACCTTGGTTTTCAAAAGTCCATTCAAATGTTACTAAGGAAATAGCTAGAATTTTGCCCAAAAACGATTAAAGACATTACGTTTTAAAAGAAAGTTTCAGCTTTTCTTCAACTCTTATCGAATAGTGTTTTAAAATCTTATTGGTAATTTATGATGCTGATAGTGGCCTTCATGTTCTTGTTGAAGCGGAACTAGATGTTATCAACCAGACTAATTTCAACATATTGCTAAATGAAGCCTGTGTCATTATTCAGACAAAACCAACGAGAAGGGCTAACACTTCAGCTCTTATTGGATCGCATAATGTCATGTACACCAGAAATCGAAATAAAAATAAAATGAAAAACCTAATATTTTGCTAATATTTATTTAACCTTTGGTCCCTTAATGTTCAATGTAAGCAATTAAAAACAATTGAATTTATAATGCACGAAATAAATCCCGACGAACGATCAAGATTCACTCAAATCAGAAATTTTCACCAACCAATCGTACCCGAAAAAGGAATACCTTTTTATTTTGTCGCCAAAATTCTCGCCGACCAAAGCAATGTTAGTAATCTCCTTACTAAATACTGGCGTGATCCCACCGTCTTAAAGAGTTTTAAAGGAAATGTTACCATGCATCTCCAAAACGAAAACAAAGCTACAATTTTAGGACTAAGTGGATCCTATTTTTACACAGCATATAGACCATATCACCAATGGAAAAGATTTGCACAATCACCAGTAAAACCAGTATTCGTTACGCAACATATTCCATATTGGAATTTCATTTATTGTGACACCCCACGTTGGCAAAAACAACCAGTTTGGTCAATGAAAGAACTTACAAGCTGTTTTGATTTCTATACCTGGCTAATTTTTGTGTTTCAAATATTTATACTCTGTTTGTCGATGGGAATTTCTAATTTTGGATATCATCTTGTTGCAATATGGTCAACAATTTTATGTGGAAGTACAAGTGAGCATATTCAAGGGAAACTGTTATCCTTCACTGCTTTCTGTCTTTTGAGTCGAATTTTGATGGATACATACAGCGGCGAAATGTCCAGTCGCCTAATCAGCCCTGCTGAAGAAAAGGTTTTGCGAAGCTTTGAAGACCTAAACAACGCAAATTATTCAAACGTTTGTGCAGATTCCAGGGAAACAACTGAACGAATGGCATTATTTTCTGACGTAACTTCATATAAAACGGGCACATGGATTAATCCGGACTGGGTGCAACTAAAGAAGCTGCATAAAAAGACTGTCTATGTAAATTCGGATGTTTCGGCTTCAAATTCAGAGATTGCAAAATTTCTTGTGACGAATCATTACCAAAAGATTGTGTATGTATATAGTTGGCACGTAGTGATGGGTTTAGCAGGTGAAATTATATCACGAAGAAACAACAGGGAATCGGGTTTTCAAAATGGGTTACAGTGTCATGTTGGAAAGGAACCTATAAATGGTGGACCATTTTACTGGACGTTTTTACCACCGAACCATGAAATATTAGCGAGAAGTTTTCAATGGCTTTTGGAGTCCGGTATTTTTAATTTGATGTTACAGGAGAATATGGGGTTAATTCATTCAAATCGAGTGCAGGATAGGAGCAGGGTTATTTCAAAAACGCAGATGAAAACTGACCGTGTGGATGATCAGCGAGAAAAACTTATTAGTAAATTGGATAAAGTGTTTTTTCTGTGGGCTCTTTGCATTACTGCATGCTTTTTGGCTTTTGCAGCAGAATTAGCTTGTAAGTATTCAAAAAATACAGTAGTTACTGAATTGGTAATTTTAACGGAAAATATTCGAAGAACTAATTAGGCTTCTTTCCGTCAAAATTTCTTGTACCCATAATTGAATTTTTTACGGTTGAAGGAAATATGTGAAATATCACTTATTGTGTTAAGTACTTTTCTGCGCAACACTTAACCCTGGTTTCAGAAACGAGCTATAAGGTAACTTGAGTTTTGCATGAATTTGTTTTATGGTAATATTTACAGCAGTTTTGGTACCGGAGCCTTTAAAATGTCTTCAGGTTAACTTGTTCGGAAAACATAAACAATAATGGAACTAAAAAATGGTTTTCGTAAATTAAAAATAAATTTGAAAAAACTGATTATTTGAGCCAAAATTTTATTATCGAAACTAACTACAGTATACTAAATTATGATTAAATTTGATTTGATGTGATTTGTGCAATTTGTGATAAAATGTGATTATTTAGTGTTTACGGAAATATTAAAAATAAAATTCGTAGTATAAAAGCCGTGTTTCTGGAATGGTAATTTTTTTATCATTAATGCTCTTTTAAAACAAGCTTAAGCAAAGGCGACAATGAAGAAATGAAAATTTTGCTTCCGCTAATATGCTACAAAGTACAAAAGCTTGAAATTGGTTTACTAAATATTAGGCTTTGGTAACAGTAAAATTATTTAAGTAGATAAGCAAACGCCGAACTGTAAATGGATACATACATAGGCGATATAAATTTTGTGGAATATTTTAACCTTTTCTTGCAGCTGTTAGTTATGGTATTTCTAAATCTATAAAATATTGATCTTAGCTAAAAGATGTTTATTTTATTCCAATAATTATGGAAAGGAAGAAAAATGAAAAACATTGTGCAACTGATTTCCAGCTCATTTAAATTTGTTTTAACTTTTCAACCAAGTAACTAATAGCATAATTCTGTACAATGCTGCAGTGTTTTTTAAAGTCTTCCAAATTTCGAATTTGAAAGCATGCTAGCCTATGTCAATTGTACTTAAATAATCATATACATTTGTGTCAAGCCATGCAATGTTTCTTTCCGGTTTCAAAACTGTTTACTTTTTAACATGTTATTATGTTGAATGTTTTACAAAGAAACTTTACCAGTAATATCTAATTTACTTTTGAGCTGTAGTACTGTTTTTTATAGCATAAAGGATAATCGGCATCTATCACCGAAGCTGTTGTAAATACACCCAAGATTTGCCAACTTAAATCGCAAATTTTGGTAAAAATGTTTTAACAACTTCAAACGTGCTCGATTATGGAAACCCAAACTAGAGAGACTTAATTTTATGTTATATAAAGTTTAAATTTTCATTGAAAACACCAAACTACTACTTAATTCGGTATCTAACAGTTTGAATTGTCCATATGAACGATAAAAGCAGAAAATCGAAGCCGAATTTCGTTTTTATTCATTTTTATTTTTGTGGCGCTTATTAAAAGCTTTCTTTAAACTTTCACACAGGAGGCGAACAAAGAAGTTACATTTGTCTAGTGATAGAATTTGAATACCCTACTTATCAGTTTTCCTCAACTTCTGACGTAGATGAAGGACTTCAATAGTAATTTTTCAGTAGAAAGGTTTCAGTTAATCGTAAACAAATTAAAGGTTGTACAGTTTTGATATGCAACAATTTACTCAATAATTATTCCTAAAACAACGTATATTACTTGTTTATCGAACATATAATGTATTTCATATTATATTCAACCGAATTTTTTTACATAACCCATCTAAATCTTACATCAAAAAATATTTTCGTTGTTTTAGTAAACTTCAGTTTGCATGAAATTTAATATTTGAACATCTCATTTCGTTTAAGTCGGTATTGTGGTTACTTCAAAGTAAACAACTTGTGACAGATCATATTTTTACGGTAAATACTTACAATGGTGTCTCTCATTTCACTATTGCTGAAAATATTAGTTTGTAGCATTTTACACGAACGTGGTTTTGGGGAAAGTTTAAAAACTCTTGAATTTATTTACCACCACATAACACCAAAACAGCAATCAAGATTCCTACAACTAAGAAATTTTCATCGCCCAATTGATAATGGAGAACAAGTACCAATGTACTTGATTGCTAAACTTCTTGCCGAAAAACACAATATTAGCAAAATCATAACTAAAACTTGGTACGCTCCTGAAGTCTTAAAAAACATGGGAAATAAACTTAAAAAGAACGAATTAAGTGCAAACAAAGTCACAATTCTAGGGCAGGTCGGCCTATTTTACTTTCGGAATATTAATTTGTTTGACCAATGGAAAAGATTTGAGATGCTACCTACAAAACCAGTTTTCATTTTGACGCAGAATCCGAACTGGAATTTTGTTTATTGTGACATGCCGCGTTGGCAGAAAGAACCGATTTGGTCCTTTAGTGACTTAACAGAGGTATTTGATTTTATTACGTGGCAACTTATTATGCTTCAAGTGTTTGCTCTTTGTTTGATATTTGGATTCAGAAAGTTTTCATATCATATGGTTGTACTAGTATCAACAATTTTAAGCGGAGGTGTCAGTGGAAAAATTAAAGGAAAATGGATATCATTCGTAATCTTTTGTCTTTTGAATCGAATTCTAATTGACAATTACAGCGGACACATGTCTAGCCGTATAATCAGTGTACCTGCGGAAATTTTTTTCGAACGTTTTTCAGACCTAAATAATGCTGGATACGCAAACGTTAACTCAGATTTGAACGAAACAGCGCAAAGAACAGAATTGTTGTCCAGAATGACGTCAAATAAAACTGGAACGTGGATTAGTTCTGACTTTTCTCAATTAAAACAGCTGCATAAGCAGACTGTTTATGTTAAAGGTGAAAATATAACTGCTAATCTTTCAGAGATAGCCAAATTTCTGGTGACAGATTATCACCTAAAAATTGTATATGTTGATGACTGGTATTTTGTTATGCATATGGCAAGCGAAATTATAGCACGACGAAACGATGGAGATAATGATTTGCAGAATGGGGTACTATGTCATATCGGAAAGCAGCCAATTAATGGTGGACCATTTTACTGGGCCTTTTTGCCACCCAATAATGAATTAATGCGAAAATCTTTTCAACGAATTATGGAGTCTGGCATATTTAATTTAATGTCGCAGGAAAATATGGGATTACTTCACTCAAAACGTGTTCAAGATAGAAACAGGGTAATTTCAAAAACGCACATGAAAACCGACCGCCTTGATGACGAAGGCAAAAAGCTCATTCGAAAATTAGATAAAGTATTTTTTCTCTGGTCTTTATGTATGACAATATGTCTTTTCACTTTTGTAGCCGAAATATATTACCGTTTATATAAGAATTTGTTAATAACAATGGTTTTACGGCTAACGACTAAATATTACGATACCCCTTTTCGTCAAAACGTTTTGCATATTCACTAACTTTTTTTTCTTTGGAGTTACAAATCATTGAGTTAAAAGTTAGTTGCGCAAAGTATACATCTAGTTTATAAACTCAATTTATTGGACACCGTTAAACTGCAACCACGTGCTTGTAAAGCAGTTTGACAAAATTGTGTGCCTCTTGAGCCTAACATGTAATTTTAAATCCTGAAAGTCAACAAAAAATTAATATAAAACTAAGAGTGTATTTTGGTTGCATCTAAATATATTGTTTGCATAACTTTTTATAGTTATTTGACAACGTGCAGCGGTCCATCGATTGAAGTTTTTATATTGAGATTAAAAATAGGATGAAAAGACTTAAAGCATATTAAATTAAATTTAAAGTAGGTTGTCAATAATTTATTCATTTTATTCTTTAAAAAATTTCATTAAAGTTTGACTAAATATAGTGCTTATGTCATTTTATACTTCAGTTGTAACAACTCAATATACATCCTTTTGTATGTTTAGTATTTGAATAACGTTAATGTGATGGTTTGCTTGCATACTATTGGATGCGTAAATTGCGTATGATTTTTCATATTAGCGTTTAGTATTAGGTATATAGCAATTTGATTTTATTTATTCGTTAAAATTTCCGATTCAAAACCTTTTACGTTAGAGTGTGGTTTTTTATTCGGAAAAAATATTTAAGTAAAAATAGCATTTGAAAAACCATGCAGTTATTCCAATCGAAGCTTTTGGCTCGAAGTGTGCCAGACATGATTCTAAACTTCTTTTAAGTTTATAAGTATACCTTGTGGTTCTCCCTTTTTTATTTTTTTCCCCAAAACCAACCAACTCGTAACGATTTGCAATCCAAACTTTTAAATAGCACTCCCAACATTACCTGCAAAAAACACTTTGGTTTACAAATTCTTATTAAATAAAGTATTAGGCAGTGACAAACAGAATATCAGTCAATAACCTCAAACTGCATGTTATTACTAAATATTGGCAAATTGGTCGTATATATTTATTTACCTTCAATTGATAAGTTAAAAATGTTAATTGCTATCGCAGACCGATATAAAGTGATGTCGTTTTGTTTCAACTATTTATGCGAGAAATATCAAGTTAGAAATAACCAGGAAAGGTTTCTCGTGAGATTTTGACAAAAAATATTTTAAATTATCGTTTTCATCTGACCTTTCCAGAATAAACAGTGAGTTTTACAATTTTTTTTGTCGCATTTATTAATCATTTGTAAATAATACCATTTGTAGGTAGAAATACACCAGCTGCCCTATAAAATTCATGGCAAGCAATTTAACTTTACTTTAGATTTGGTGACAGGTATAGATCACCTGATATTTGATAAAGCTTAACTAATTTTACGATATTTTTTACTTGAGAATATTTAGATATGGGACTAAGTTGACCACACTGTGTTTTAATGTAATTTATGCAACGTATGACGTACATACGAATTTGCATGTTTGAGCCTTGTTTATTTGTGTGTAAATGATGATACACGCTGATTAAAAGTCTTGTGTACTTGAATCTTGTGCAACCAAAAACGATAAAAAATTCGCGAGTTTTGATGTTAAATTACAGAATATAAGTCGTCATCAAAGATGCCCCAAGCGTTGGTTTATACAAATTGCTGTTGCAAACGAAAAAATTATTTCACAAACATGATGCTTAAGATTTTTTATTCATTACCAATCAAATTTTATTATGACATATAATATTGCAACATTAAGTAACTTATTATTTCAAAGTGTGATTGGTATTTTTTTGCAAATATAATAACCTAAGTAATTCAGTTATCAGTACAAATAATCCAAGTGAGCATCCTACCAAATATACTAAAAATATTACAACAAAGTTTCCTGAGAGAGCGGTGGGGATTTCACTTATTAGCGTATTTTCAATAAAAGTTTCATCCAAATCAGATCTTCCAGAACCCGACGTACGTTTTCTAACTAAATGATTGGTAAAAATATTGTTCCAGAAGCTGAAAATACCTGATTGCTCTATTCCTCTAAACCGGTTCAAAATAAACGTTGGAAACCACCCTTTGAATTTCACACCTATATCGACCCCAGGAAACACATCGTTGCCAATTGAAATTTTAGTGACACCTCGTCTCTTTAAATTGACTTCGTATTCTCTAATATTTGGCTCATAAGCAAATACAGCTGTTTTATTACAAACTTGCAAAACCTCGATTGATCTTCTACTTTGAGCTAATCGTAACGTTTTGAACAATTGATTAAAATTATGTTTCTCACTTGTATTGAATTTAAAACTTCCAGCAAACATGGAATTCACTCGGCCTACATCCATATATGTAGTATTATATATTCTTTGTAATTTTGGACGTAGTTCAAACGGATACCAGTACATAAAGTTCTTTATTATGGACCTGATATAAATCATTTGAGCAGTTGAGTTTAAACTTCTTACGATAAACGTGTGATTACTTGTGTACTTTCCATGCTTAAAGCATTCTGCCGGAAACGTATTGGGTTCGTAACACAATTTGTTTAATGATACAAACGCGGACTCCACCAACATTTTAAAACCATTTTGAGCAATCTGGTCAAAGGTATCAAAAGGCTGAAATTTGTTGGGAGAAATAAATGAATTAATATTATCATTTTTGTAAGCGTTGCTAAGGATAAGAGAGCAAAAAAGTATGCAGAATCCTACAAATCTTAAATGAAAATTCTCAAGAAATTTTTCTGAGTAAGGAGTGGACTGTTCTAAAATATTTTTTACTACTGCTAGTAAAACGTCAAGAGTATCAGGAAATGAGTGGCTCTGAGGTACGACATAAATGTTTATCAGACGGGCCCAAGCCACTGGAACAAAAATAAATAAAATGATTACGATGAAAATCCAGCAGTATAGGTCATAACTTGCTAAAAGAGCAAAGTAGGATCTTTTGTTTAAAAATGTGCTGCCGCATGCAATATAATTCAAGTGCAGTGGAGGGTAAGGAATTACAAAGTCAGCGCGTGAAATATTGTAACCCAAAAATGTTGATAAAGAAACCATTGGTACTGAAAAAACAGTAAGTGTATCTTCGCGACCAAGAATTTCTTGAAATATTGAAATTATCATGGTTAAAAGTAACTTGTCTGTCATTAAAGGGTAATTATTTTTAAGTTGAACTTGTTCAGCAAAAAAGTCTGGATGACTGTCCATAAACTGGGAAAAAGAGCCAATGTTTATTACACAGATTGAGTTATTATCGTACACAATTTTTCGTTCATTAAGAAGTTCCAGAATACCTTGTAAACTGTTGAATTTAAAATTATAAAAAAATGAAATCTGAATTTCGCAGTGTAAGCATGGAATGAAGACAGTTATATTTATAGGTGTGTGGTTCATAATGAAAACTATGTGTAAAATGTTTTCTTCAAGATAGGTTTCGCTTAGCCTGAAACTGCGAAGCAACTTAGTATTCAAACTGTTGACCTCTTCGTTCAAAACCAATATGCGAGCCCTTATAGTAGGGTTTACTTCAAAAGGTTTATATTCAAGAGAAATAGATTGCCAGAATCCAGGATGTCGAACGTTCCAAGTCTTAAATTGGGAAAGAGAAATAATCATATATATATAAATTTCGTACTCCCACGTGTGAATGTTTGAAGTGAAATTATGGAACTTTAAAACTGAACAGAAAGCCCAAACATCCGATGAAACATATTTTGAATCACAAAGATTAAAGCTTTTATGAAAAACCCTACTTGAATTTTTTTCTAACTTTGACACAATATGAGATGGAATAAGTGTACTTTCATAATGTGTGCCACTCCGAGTTGATTTTCCATCCTGGCTGTAATAAGTTGCAGAAACGTTGTAAACTATCAGATATTGTATAATTACTGGTACACTGAATGGAAGAATATTCATACCCATAATATTCCTAACAAATACTAAGCATCTGTGGTTTGATGGCAACAAATCAGATATATCTAATTCGTGAGTTTTTAAGTCAAGTGATGTACTTGAAGGTATTTTGTTTATCAAGGAATATGATTGAGAATATACCAAAGTAAAACGAAATATCAAAAGTGTTGTTTTTAAAACAAACCCAATTAAAAATATCATTTCAAGTTTTTTAAAAACTTCAAGTTCAAGTCCTTATTTCAAAGTAATAATTCTTTTAAATTACTCAATACACTACCACAGATTATTTTAGTTTAGCAAAAGCTGAACACTCGGAAAAATTGAGATGTTAAAGAATAAATGTAGATCACCTGCCAGTATTGTTCGCTGAATTATTAGTTTGCCAAATACTAATGATATCATCAGTTTTGTAGGAAACTGTTTTTCCCTCTATATAGTTTAAAGATTATAAGCAGTTTTAGATCGCGTCAAAATGATTCTTGGTGTTGGTAAGGTTACCTTTATTTCCCAAACTAGCATTTGGTATGGTTTTTGATATTTCAATAGTGCTTTCAAATAAGTTTAATTTAAAAACATACTTTGAATGAGCTTTTATTTACCTTGTTGTTTCAATTATGATTGACTATGAATTCGGATATACTTATTCGGAAACTTTTAATCGTAAAAGCCAACATAGTTGGTTTAGATTACTGTTTCGTTCCGATCCGATCCGATGTAAATTTTCCGATACCGATCCGATTCCGATCAGATTCTTTGTTTCCGAT
>JAQIWN010004932.1:0-10534 GCA_034699025.1 Entomobrya cf. arborea Gr-Col-00668 | reverse complement strand
GAGAGAGAGAGACAGCAGCATTGCTTTAGCCTTTTGTTGTTCTCTTTCAAGTAGAGTAAGTACTTTTTATATTAGAAGTTAGGAAGGTGCTATTCTTCACTACAATGCATGTAGTGTTTTTCAACAACTTTTACTCTTATTTCAACCCTTTCTCCACCGTCATCATCATTCTCTCAGAGTATATATATGTGTGTATGCATAAGTAACAAGCATCTTTCTCTCTCTCGTCTTTCCTTTTGCTGTTCTGCAAGTGAAGCACACACACACTCATAAGATGATTGTGACCGTGTGTGATGATGATGTACTTGTTAGTTAGTATGGAGTACGTATGAAGAAAAAAAAGTACAAAGCTTTTTTCTCTCTCATGTCTCCATAATCGATATTCGGCAAAACCCTTTCCTTCATTACTATTCCTATTATTATTATTTCCCATTTTCACTCGCATTTTTAGACAGGGAAAAAAGTTTTATCGACATTTTCTTACGAATAAATTCCATATTCACAGAAAAAATGCCTTGAGTACTTGTCTATTTGTATTATTTTCCCCAAGAATACCAAGTACTTTGATGATTATGGTGAGTGCTCTTTTTTCTTTGCCTTTGCATCATTAGAACTAATGGTGGCCCAGTCACAGACAAGCCAGCACACATAAAAAGATAAATATATAAAAGTACAAAAGGAGACATTTTAAAAATCTTTTACGTACAATTTCTTAGGACTGCAAGAAAATCATAGTTCTATAAACTTACGCAATATATGGAAAAAAGAAGCATGCATATAGATCCCATGAGGTTTATTCTTCCAAACGTCCCAGAAGAAAGCCCTGAGCACAAATACTAAATGTAGACAGAAGATCACCACTTCACTGACCATTGCTTCTGCTTTATAATAAAATGGATCTTACTTTCTAACGGATAAAATGTACTGTACTGTAGATGCATACCAGTAGAAATAGGTACATAAATAAAAAATGCGTGTCCATCTCATGCTTGCCAATCCCAATAAACTACCACACAGCAACAGGTACGAAAAATGCTGATAAAACCAGAGAGATACAAACAGGTACAGCGGTACCACCTCAATATTATTTCTTGTTGCAAAAAATTTGCAACACGAAAATTCAGGCATACATGTATTATGTGTTGACTATGCCTGTTGACCTAGTATAATTACTTTAGATAAAAAAACTAATTTAGGAGTTATTTATTGCAGCAGCAAATAAATAAAGTTGGATAAGAAGTAAACATACAAGCGTTATTTAGATTCGCATTCCATTCACGTTCCTCCCAATCAGATGCGGGACATTAAAGACACTTTGAAAAGTGCTGAAAGGCTCGTGCTGTCAACATGCTAATCTTTGTTATATAGTCATACATATTAGGCAAAATGCATTACCGTTAAGACAATCAGATATACAGAGACAATGAAAACATAGAGCAATAATGAATGTATATTACAAGGTAAAAAAAGTAATTTAAAATAGCAAAAGGAGCATAAATGCATTTGCGACAGAAGAGGTTAGAAAGGAGAAACCCAGTTGGACAACATCAATAAAGGCAATATAGATAAGCCATCACACACATTGTTTCCACCTCAATCTCATTTTGAGTGGCTTTTTTTGCGGCGCAAACACAGAAAGAGACGGCTTTTAGGGTAGCAGCAGTAGAGCTTGCATAAGAAAAAGTGCTTTTTGAAAAATGTAAGTGTGTGTAAAGCACAATGAAATATTGTAATGTAAGTTGGAAGATTGCACCAACTTGACACATTCCCTGGCTACTTTTCTTGGTTGCATTGAAGGTTGTAGAAGTTACTTGCTGCTGACTTATGGACTTGCTTGGTCACCGATGACGGTAATGCTACTACTTACTGCCGTGCCAGGTGATGGCTAATTGTGAAAACTTCAATGAAATTGAGACGAGATCTCACATAGTCAAGAGACAGAACATTTTTTATTTCCTCTAGTTTCCCTTTTGTTTGGGGCTGACAAAAGCTCATGTATCAAAACGTGTTCCGGACGCCTATCATATCATATTAATTTAATTGTATTGGTCATATGGAAGTATTTTCTGTGATGGACAAGACAAATTAGCTAAATGTTGTTTTCTTTAAAATAAAATGATAAATGCAACAAGATGACGAGAAACAGTTTTAAAGTAAATCCCAGATTAATGGTAAACTGGACTGGGCCAGACCTAAAGAATAAGACCTGTTGTGATAATAAGTACACCACTATTTACACCCTCCCATTTAACTAATTACTTATGTATGCCACTTGTGCAAATACGATGGACAAATGATATTCACATCATCATCATCATTTCAAAAAAGAGAAAAAAATCTTTTATCCACCAGTTCTGAAGTATTTAATTTCATTCTTCAATCAACTGACTTACCATATCAGCAGCTTAAAAGTTTTGATACAAGATTTTGAATACGAGGTTTGGGCCAGGCCTCGGAATAATTTCAAGATAGTGCACAACAACAAAGCTTGTTTTCATTTTGTTATTCCACACTTTACTTTGCTTCTTCAAGCAACTTTCTTGTGCTTCAAAACTAATCCTAGAGTTTATTACATCTGTCAATCCAGTCAGTCAACATTCAAAAAAGAGACGTGATGTTGGTGGTAGTGGTGGTGGACGGATGGATTGTTACAACGTTTTTCTGTACTCCTCTCCCTTTTTATATCGGAATTTGAAGTATAGTAAATCTATACACAATATTCATATTATATAGTTATAATAAACAACTATTTTTAGTGCAAGGTACAATTAAAATTTTCAGTTACATAATAAGCTAAACATAACAACGACAATGCTTTGATCATCATATTAAAAAAAATCTTAACAGACGACACGAAAAGCATGATGATATTTTTGGTAAATTTATCTGATAAGGAATCATAGAAACTACACAGGCATACAACAATGAGGTTGACGACTGATTTGACACAAGACTTATTTTTCTGTATGATCTCCCGTCACAGAACCTAAAACTCTGCTGGACAAGTTCTCCCGTGAATTTAATTTGATGACGATACTTTGATAATGATGATGACGGTGTTGCGATGAGGTTTAGTTGGGGTTAAGTAGGAATACTATGTATACAATAATATTATGCAAAAGGGAAGGTGCGCATCATCATCTCCAAAAAAAATCCAACAAAACCAAGTTAACAAATGAGACTGGCCCAGGCGAAGAAAATGAGTAAAAAAGACGAAGACAGAATGCGTCGTATGTAAATATTTTTTGTGTGTTCTGTTGTTGGTGGTGTTTTGTTGCTGTTTAGATGATGAGGGTTGACTTTTACGATGAACAAAAAAGACGAAGAAACGACAACAGTCAGTCAACTAGGTGTACACAACATCTTGCTGCATGAATAGTTAAAGATTTTATAGTTTACTTAAAGTTTCATCGGTTGGCCGGTCGTTCGGATTTTTTTCCTTCAAAGTAAGCTTTGTAAGCTTCATGATGATGATATGATGATGATTTCTCGTCAACTCTTGTTGTTATTTCGTTTGGTTTTTGTCATTGTATAACAGTTAGAGATCTAATCGAGCATTTTTTTTTCTTTAGAAAGATAGAAAGAAAGCTGAAAGAAGTTAATACCACCCAGAATTGACAATTACTAGTGACTGGCATTACAATGCCATGGTATGGTCAAGAGAAAAGATGAGAGTATGGTCACAGTCACAAACTACTTGTTTGATCTTCAGGCTGTGTGTTTGTTTGGGATCGTAAAAAAAGAAACTCTTTCTAATTAAAATTCTACTCAAGAAAAAAGCAAGCAAGCAAAAGAAGAGTAGTTGGAGGAAAAGATTTTGTGACATTATTCAATGTGACTCTGATAAGCTCATTACCAAGTCATATAAAGTAGAAACAAGGCAACAATTGAAATTAGGTATCCATATATTTTTCAAAGATTGGTTTTATATTTGGCTATTCAGTGATGTGATGAAGTTCAAGTATTTTATAATAAGAAATGTGGTTACATGCCTCTAGTCACAATCACATTCATGAAATTAACTATGATCATTTAAACAAGAATGCTAACTAGAGATTGTTTATAGTCGTTTGTATACCTAATCATCATAATCATTGTATCCTCCTTTTCTTTCCTTTGACGAATACCAAAAAGTAAACTAAAAATCATGCTAAGCGGAAAAATTTCAAAAAATATTTTTAATCATCCTCATCATCATACTCACATTACATCTTCAAGAAAATCTTGATGGGTTCAATTGGTTTGGTCCGTCGGTGTACATTGGACTCTTTTAGGTAAATATTTCTTCGATTTTTATTCGTTTGCTGGTCCGCCATCGTAAAAATCTCTAAAGAATGGAAGTAAAAAATCCACACGCTTTTTTACTCCATTGTATTCTCTTCTGCTGATATTATACTTATTATTTTTTATTAGTAATAATATAATATATTATATCCGTTTCTGTTAGTCTTCATTTCATTCTTTCAGTGAAAAAGAGATTTTTTCAATTTACTTAGTGGCGTAAGTAAAGTTGACCTTTTTTATCAAGATTCTTCTTAAGTCAAAATCAAAAATATTCTATGGAAGTCAAAGAAGTTGAATCGTGGGACGATTTTTTTTTCCAAAGAATGTTTCTTTTTCTCAAAAAGATTATTATAAGATTCCTTTAGTTTTCTCATAATAATAATAACATCCACCAGAGAGGAAGGCAAGGTTAAGAAAAAAAGTTTTATTCTTTCTTGTTTCCCTTTTGTCCATGATCAGTCGAAAAGACGAACACGTCATACATTGAAAAAGTACAACAGAGAAACAGTCATAAGGTTTTCTTAAGTAAGCCCGTCATAATCTCAGCAGATCTTTAGCTAAAAAGGCAGAAGATCTTTTTTAATGTGTTTTTTTTTTCTTTTAGCCGAGCATGACGACAACAGAACGTCAGGCTAGACTGCTTGCCTCCTCACTTGTAATGACATTTGACCTTCTTAAATTTTTTCCATTCTTAAAAAAAGAACATAAAATATCCGGACCTTTCTATCGGTGCGGTATTCGACTGGGATGGAAAAATAATTTTCCTTTTCTTTTCATTACATAATGCGTCTTCTTTTTGCTGGAAAAGCCAATCTATCTGTTCATAAAAAGCCATTTTAAAGACAGGTATGCATAACTCTCTTTTTGACAAAAGTTGCCCATTCTGATCCTCCGATTTACAAACCCAGCTAATCTACGACTTTTTTTTCTTCGTTCTCACCTTCGTCTTGACTTGATCAACTTTGCTGGGATACATATCAGGTATACTCCCCTTATTTAACGATTTTTGTTTTGTTCCGAGGAAAAAATAGTTTTGTTCATCAAGCAAAAAGCCATGATCATTATTATTTTTTCCCATTTATTCCTTTTCTTTCTTCACGTACAAAATTACTGGCTTATGAATACTACCATATTTTTCTCTAAGAAGGAACTCACACGGTTTTTTTCCTGTTCAGTAAACCAAACAATGAAACAAGGTAAAATTGTGCTATTGCGTTTCTGTGTCATACTGAGTCTATGTGTCCCTCTTTCTTGTGTTGTTGTTTCCCAGTAAAATAACAATAAAAGCTAGAAGAAATGACACCGTTTGTTCATCAGCTTACCTTATAGATTTTCTTGAAAGATTTTCAGTGTTCCGTCGGCTCATTCATCTATTCATGTCTTTGGACTGTAAAAACTCTTTCTTCTTCTTTTCTTGCTTAACTTCTTCTCAGGTTACCGTTCCTGCCTCGTTCTTCCCTGAGTAATCAGAATCCCAGCCTTGCAACAACACCTGGAATAATTAACCAAAAAGAAAAGGTTCTTATATTCAACAGTTCACACACGTACGTACACAAGAGACATGGATGGATTTTTTTCTTCATTTTTCCACACTCACTCTCATGAATATACATAAGGCTCTCAACAAAACATAATGAAAAGAAATAAGAAAATGTAAAAATGGTGAGGTGAGCTTTTATACTTAAGCAAACTTAACACTTCGGATGAGATGAAGTAACATGCTAGTATCAGCAACCCAGTTCAGTTTACACTCTCACAATCAGTCGCAACTCAAGGTTAATTCCTTTTAAGACACCTACATATACACAAACCCAGCTCTAAAGTTGAAAATGCCTATAAGTCAGTGTTTTTTCTTTATTATTCATGCACAGTCAGTTAGTGTAAGTATCTAGCAATTCTACCAGACAGTTAGGTTCCAGGTTTAATTCTTTGTACCTATAATGATGAGGTTTCCATATAAAAAGTCAAAACAAGCGTATGGGTCAAAATCATGAATTTATATATGTTTATACGTTATGTGATGCATTTGTCCAGAACGAAGAGGAAAAGGAGAGCTTGGTCCTTTTTGTTTGCTTCATATTTTTATTTTTGATGGCGAACCACCAAAACTGGTCAGTGAACAGCAGGGATATCATAATAAAGTAATGCTATTCAGTGACCTAAACTGGACCGACCGGACAACTCGTATAAAAGGAAACTGTATAATGGTTCGGTGAGGTGCAGTACTCTGTCCCTGGCTATCTAATAAACTTGAAAGGAAGTAAAGAACAATATAATAGCAAAAAGCCACAAAACAAAAAATGAAATATATTACTGATATATATTTTTTGTGAATCAAGTCTTGTGTCCGATGATCACCCCTAAATGTCAAGTCAAAGCTCGTAATCTAACGTAACACCTGAGATAGTAAAAGAGAGAAACACAACGCGCAAGTCAAAAGAAGAAAAATATATGTTTCATTTGAGAAACAAAATGTTTAAATAAAATAAAAAGGAAAGCATTGCATAATTTATGTCTCATGCTCCCTATTTTATTATTTCACTTCTTAACATCTCTCAAAAAGATATCTAGCATTTAGTATTAGTTTTCATTTGCTTCTCTCTCTCTTCTTATTTTACGAGCGCTCACAATGAATGAGGCGAAAACAACAAAAAAGAGATTTTGTTGGTGCTGTTGTGTGTTTCTTTAGTGGTGGTGAGCGGAGAAATAAAGGACCGCTTTTCTTTAGCGAAGAAGCTTTTTTAAATGATGACCAGTCATCATCATGATCATCATCGTCAGCATGATTATTATTACGATTGTGACCACATCAAATAATATATTTTTCTTATTGCTTGACAATAGGAAAGTTTTTATTTGACAGAGTGAACTCAAAAAAGAACAGAGCAAACTCACAAGACTTTACTAATTGCAAATGGCTTGTTATATTGTTATAATAAACAGTCATGGTCATGATGAAGATGAAGATGATCATCATCAGAATTTCATTGAATGAAACTAATAAAAAGAAAAGATACATTTTCTGAGAGAGCACAAGTAACAAATAATCATAACAATGATAATGCTCTTCTCTGCTTGTACTGACTTTGGGCGATTGTCATTCTATATCATCAACATAAACCAGTACGGTTCTTTTTAGACTAAAAGCTTTACCGAAAGAAGTGATGAGCCAAGGCGATGCGCCCAACTTTCATGAGCGGTACACTAATATCCATATATTCAAATGACAATAGACCACTTTTGTCTAAAAAAATATATAAAGTTTATACTCATCTTTTAACTTGTGGATTTGGACCATTGCCGCTGCACTATGCACCTTGAATTAAAGCAGGAGTCATGAAATGCATCCTGTATTGTATTGCATTCCATCTCATCTTTTTAAGGATTCAAATCAGCCAAAATAACAAATTAGCATTATCATATCATGACAATAAACCTTTGCTTTCCATGCTTACTTGAAAAGACAAATTTTGGTGCTATGCTTTGGCTTTGCAGCAATGTACGCAAGCATGTCTGCGTAATAATGATGATGATGACAACGATGACAGTGGTACACCCACTCGTTATCTAATCTTCCTCTAAATTCATGCATAGCAATGTTTGGAGTAATGCTTAAACTTGAGCCGGGCCAAGTCACTTTCAGCTTTGAGATTTAAAAAAATCATCATGTTGCACATTTATCCGACCGACTATATACTGTACATACATATATGCATCATAGATATAATGTGTAAATATTTGAAATACAAAAGGCACCAGTCAAAATACAAATTTCTTTGATGCTGCTTAGTTTGCTGAATGGTGAAGTATTGTTTGCTTGTTGCAGAGTACACGAGTGACTGACTGACTTGACATGACAAGTCAAAACTCATCTCAAGGCTGGGCAAGGCAACATGAAATATCTTCACAATCTGTAAATATGTGTTGCTACTCTGTTGCATTGCTCATTTTTTATAAGCGTTACTTACGAGCAAATACAAATGAAACATGATATAGTCCCAAACTGTGAGAAGTACAGCCTTAAGTGCAATGAATGTTCAAACATTTTAAACTGTATAAATGACAGGATGCATAATGTGCAGTGTTTAAACTGCTGATTTGATGGTGATAGTGATGATGGTATTACTTCTTCTTGGCTTTACACTTGGCTCTAGTGTTATGGCTTGATGTTAAATTATGAGTATTGTGACAACCTGGATATCATCACATGTTCAAAGTACAAAAAACACATACATTACATACCTTTTACACAAGTAATGCATTTGGCTGCAGTTATAAATTGTCAAACGCATCCGTGTTGGTTTTGGTTATGTGCAAAGTAAAGGATGGTAGCTAGCAAACGTGTAAAGTTGACTTTTAATCTGACTTGGTTATTTGCATAAATTTTATAAACATTTTTTAAAACTCTTGCTATCTGATTTTTGCATACTAGCACCAGTAACTACCACCACCACCACCGCCAATCAAAAATGCGAGGTTTAATGGTTTTCACCAGAAAAGTTATAAAATTAAATCGGTTGCTGATACTTACCCCACTCCTCAAAATAATTGTCTTGCTCCCCACCACCACCAACTCAACTCATCATCATATCAACTTGTTTTTTGTTAAGACAAAATTCAAATAATAAAAGTGTAATTAATACTTTTCATCAAAATAAAATCCTCATCTAGACCTGGTCCCAACCCTAAATACTTTGTTTTTAATACCTTCTTCGCTTGTCTGCTGCATGCTGCTCCGCTCCACGCATAATTTATGCAAGCTTTTATCAAACAAAACATTTTCTTTCATGCTTTTCATTATCATCAGCAGCCACCCTCCTCCATCCAATCCACTAACATTTAATTTTTCTTCTCTTATACTAACATTTTATTACACATTTTTGAATAATTTCTACTATAAGCTTTCATAACAATTATTTTACTGCTTACTCGCATTACGTCGACGTAGTTTTACGACGAACCCCTACTTACTCAACATGGGTTTTTCGTGTTAAGCTATTTTCTTTGAGGAATGGAATGCATTTAAAAAATCAAATAATGAAATACCGTCTCATCATTGACCAAACCTCTTCTTTCCTTGATATGTTGCTGCTGCTGCTGTACTAGTACTGATGATGATGATCATGATCATGTTTGATGACTGTTTGTGTCATAAAATATCAACCGAAAAAATAAAGGAGGAAAGCAGTGGACACAGATAGAGCAAACCTGCAAAATACTATTTTTTACGAGCTTGGCTCTGATTACTGACAGCAAAAGAGAAGCTGATTGTGTCTTTGACTGAGTGAGTGGCCAATATTGACCACCACAGTCAGTATTGCTGACTGACTGTGAAGTCATTGTCTCACTTGACGCTTGGCAGAAGACACATCTTGAGGTTTTAAGAAACCACCTCATAAAACAAAGGCTGTCAAACTTGATTCTTGTATGTTGCTCACGGCTCGGTCCATCATCATCTCTTAAAAATACAAAAAGCTCGGCATATGTATGTTTAAGATGTATATTACGTAGGTATCTATGCATGTTCGTACTTAATAATCGTCATTGTCGTCTTGAAAGTCAAAAGAGAAAAATTGTAAGAATGGCTTGGCCGTGTAGTGGGTACGGCCAACTGCAACATCAAAAAACGACAGAACAAGAACAAGCCCACATGTTGTTGCGGATTGGATTTATTACAATTTTAGGTAATCCTATCTACTGATTCATTTCATTTTAATGATCACCATCACAGTTCCAGTCGAATTACCACAATTCTTGAGAGAATCAGGATATACTTACAAAAAAAGTGTCTTATACGTCGATTGTGATTGTTGTAGATCGCTCACTCACTCCGAGTCCGAGTCACTTCTCTTTTTATACTCTTCATACTTATTACATTAAAATATAATACTATTTTGATGATGCTGACAATGAGTGAATTCCTTTTGTATGAGTCGCTACTTCTTTTTTCTTAAGAGAAGATGATTGAATTAAAAATGTTTAGTGGAAAATAAGTGCCCAACCCATTTACAACTTGTCTTTTCTGTTTTTATTGTTGACAAAATAATAATATTATAATACAATATGCCATGTCTGTAGAGAGTAAAAAGATCTTAAAGCTTAGCTCAAACGCGCAATAACTGCATGTATACCGGATTACCACAGAGGTTTCATTACATTTTTATTTCTGGTTCAATTGGCATTGTTTGTGGTAGAGAAAAAAAATTAAAAAGTGACTCAAGAAAAATTATCCATCTTTTCTTACTTAAGA
>JAQIWN010004931.1:0-10538 GCA_034699025.1 Entomobrya cf. arborea Gr-Col-00668 | reverse complement strand
TGACAATGAAGTGCATTGTGGTTTGGCTCCCCCTTTCTTTTTCTCACTTTCATCCTATTTTATTCACTTCTCCATTTTCCCCTTCCCATAATTTTATTTCCCTAGAGATTCGACTTCTGAAAGAAAATCTACCCAAAATTACGTGCTTTCACTGTGTCTTGTATGAGAATTTGACAACAACATTATTTCCACCTTCTTATATTTAACACTCCTCATTTTATTAGTAAAGTCTATAAAAAGCATGTGTTGAAAATGGATTTGCTTTATACCACAAGGCTTGTGTCATCCCATCCCTAAAGTAAGTGTATGATCTGCAAAGTTCACGCTTTCCCGTGTTGTCCTTCTTAAGTCAAACCAGAACAAAAAACGACCATTATCAGTTCACGGTTCATGAAAAACATACATGTTTTTAAAGCTTCGTATTTTCTATTTCTAATAAGTTTCCTGATCGTCAACTGTTTATGTGGTTGGGTTTTAAGTAAAGCGAGTTACTGAAAAACTTTTCTAACAACGTTGCTCTTACGTTAGTTAGTATAATGGTTTTAATGACCAGACAGGGAAATTGATAATCTAACAGTATTCACGTTTACAGGGAAAAAAAACTGCAACTAAATATTTTTATTGCAGCGTTTATACAACTTAAGGCTTTAGTGTCACCATTGAAACAAACCGAATTTTTTTTCGGATGAGCGGTTTTTCAAACAAAAAATCATCATGATATAGACAAACAATAGAATAAGCTTTGGTTAAAATACCACAGACATTTAGTCAACCTTAACAAACATAAGGGTAACGTATACTAAATGCGTAAAATTTTGGGAGCTTGGCAAGTATTGTCGAAAACAGTCGTCGTGTGAAGCATGTGTGTGGAGTAGTTTACTAGCGGAAAATGTGTGGACACAAATAAGGATAGGATGGAGATAACACAGCAGTTCATAACATTAAACTGGGGTTTTATGACACTATAAAACTTTGTTTAAGGGTTCAGTAGTGCTAGAATTTTTTTGGGTGCACAATATTTGTTGACGTGTTCTAAAACTTATTATAACTAATAAAATTATTATTTGTGTACTCTGAAATTTCATATATATTTGAATTATAAATACTTTTGGAATAAAATCTCTCGTTTCTGACTTTTAAACGTTTGCTTTGCCCTGTTTGAAGACATTTTTCAGTATTCCAAATTAAAAAAAAACTTGATTTAAAATAAAGGAAATTCATGTCATTTAAAGCTTTATTCCATATCGTTAAATATACAACCACCCATTCGATAATTAAAGCTTGCATTTGTCCATTGTAGCTCCTCTTATATTTAAATGGCCTACATTTGTATTTATAAAAAGATGATACTGAACAAAGGCGACAAAATAAATTAAAAGACTTTGTAGACGGTACAAAGTATATTGTTTTCGACAGTCTGTTTTTATAAACTTTTGGCACTGGTTTTGCAATGAACAGAATAGCTGCCAAAAAATATTACCGAGGATACATCTTTAAGTTAACGCTTCTATCTAAATTATTCGTCGCAAGTTATTCATTTATTATTATATTTGATTGTATCTTCGATAAATTTGTAAAATCTTGCACAGAGTTCTTTAAATTTTTAAACAAAATTTTGGGCATCACAAAATATCTGTTCTATTTTCGGCAGTCATATGTCTACGGATAGTCTGAAATACCTTTTTCCTAACACTATATCTTTGAGGGGGTTTATTTCCTGTTCAACTTTTTGAATACTTTCATAAAAATGATCAAACAAGATACCAAAGAAAGTACCGAAAACTCACACAGACAAATCTCCAACCTTTTTGTAAAGCGTATGGTGTTTTTGTGCAAATTTTTCAAGAAAAACGTACAAAAATCCTTATACCAGCAGATGCACACTACCATACCCCAGCGTCCCACTGCTTTTTCTATGGAAATACAAAATAAAAAAGTGTAGGCGATGGTGTCAAGCCTAGGGCGACATTATTCGAATTTCGTATGCATTCTTCGTTTTCTCCATATTTTTTATCTCTGCCATTTCTCGTTACAAAATATTCTTATAGAGCATCAGAATCATAGCAATAGTTCATGGGTGACTGGTTTCTATATGCCTATTTCTATGTTTGTATTTATATTGCATTTCGAAGTATATTTCACATACTAAAAATATTCATAATACATCCTTTCAAATACGATCATCTCATCGAAGTCATGTTGTCGTCCGAAATGAGGTTCTACTGTACATTCACCTATTTTTATACAAAAACGTGTCTGAAAAAATCAAAGCTTTGTAGCTATGGGCTGGGTCATAGTCAAAGTTTTTCAATGCTGTCACCTTTCTCTACATGTCTGAAAAGCAAAAAAAATATATTGAAATTCCATATGATTTTTTTGGCGGTCGAATTATACCACACAACACATGCGATTTTTGTGGCTTTGTAATATACATCCAACTTTAATGATAACCATGTGCCAAAAAATAGTCGCTTCAAAAAAATTAAAAAGGCATTTGAGCTAAAAACTAATATATTCAACATAACAAACAGTCTGTATACTAGGTTTTGTTAGGGTTTATATGTATTATTTAGCCTGAAGCACGTGCACAGATCATTAGAACACGAGCATGTCATAACAAATATATAAATTTTTGTCCCCTGAAGAACTTTCCTATGTGAATTTCTACATGAAATGCTGTGCAAATGATAATTTGACGAAAACTACATGCTAGAATACGCTTTTTACGCTTCTGTTGAACTGCGTTACCACGTTGATTACTGCGACTTGGTGTGATATTTTGTGAAAGGGGAATACGTTGTTATAATAATCATCATAAAGTTGATTACAGTTGGATTCCCTAATAAAATCACCAAAAAAGGGTTGAAGTGCTTTGTCTGATTTTCTATTAAGTACCATCTTACACTACTTCTGTATATAGCCTATATATAAAGCATATTGTCAGGGTATCGACATACACAAAGCTGGAGAGATCTAATGAATTTATTCATGTGAACTACCTTTCAAGGCGTAAAATTTATTCATTCCCACGCCATGACCAATCCTTTTTACCAAACACTGTCATCAATATTGCTTTACTTTCGAAAAAGGTTTTTTGTAAAGTAAAATTAATGAGATGAATATATTTAGGTTTACGTTAGCAAATCTGTTGGGATACATTTGTCGTAATGGTGTGTAGATAATGCAGAAATAACTTTCTCAAACCTTTTTCTTGTTCAATGTCACCTTACATAGTTTGCAGTGAAATGACCATAATATAATCGTTAGAATATAAATGGGAATGGGAGTAATAGTTGTGTTATAAAGGTCTGCCTTGAAGTATTTCAAAGATATTCTTTTGACGCGGTGCGGTGAATACGTCCTTAAAATATACAGGTGCATAGAAATTTTATGCAGTAGTGTTGTAAAAGGGGTCTTGTGATATGAGTAAATATTGATGAGAATAAAATACATCATGTCAAAGTTAAGTTTCAAATATCTTCATAATGTTGGGATAGTAGGGATGAATATTGGATGTTCTTTTACCGAAAAAGAAAATAGCCAGAATTTGAGTTTCTGAACGATTCAACGGCTAGTCTTTAATTTATTGCAAAACATAATATTTGATTTTATCTTAAATGTATATTTTTTATAGTTTTCGGATGATTTTAAATTTGATGAAAATTAAATTCCAATAAGATTTTGAATTAACTTTATCAAAAAAACTCATGGAAGAGAAAATAGACATATGACATACCTGATTAAGACAGACGACACACTTTAAGAAGAAAAATAACAGAATTTTAGTGAAATTTCTATACAAATTTGAAAATTTTTCTTTCGAATTGTTAGGCTTTTAGTTTGCGACCTACCGATCGGTTAAAATCGTTATTGAAGACAGTAAGTTAGATGTATTGACGATATAAAGTGTAAACTTTTGATGTATTCATCATCTTTAATCTCAAGTTTTTAGCATGCAAGATCCAGTTCACTGACAAGGACACGATGGGATAACCCTTGAAAAATTGTGGAATGCCATAGCAGTCCAAGACTTAACATATTTTACGAATTTTGATCCAGTTCCTAAACCTGTTTACTAACCTAAGAAAATCTTTTCCTTACCTTTCTTTATACAAAATAGAGTTTTAAAGGGAACAAGGAACATTGAGAGTTGCTACGTCTTTTTTATCTTTTGAGCATCTCTTCTGATCTAATAACTTATCGTGGAAACTCGTATGAGCTAAGTGAAAGAAGGGTGTAAAATGTAATAATATTAAAGCGACAGTAAAGTAGTCAGCGAGTTTTCTAAAGTGTGGGCTGACTGATGGTGTACTTTACAAAAATAATTATGTTGACGACGGTGATATCATGGGTTACGGGAAGTGATCATGCTTTGATGTGGTATTTGTTCGAGGATATGGTGTAAAATATCACTATGCTTTCTTCATAATTTCTCCGTCGACAACAACATGAGCCTCAGCTTTGAGGTACTTCAACAAAAGAAAGTTGTGACAACGTTGTTGACGACGTGTAAATGCTTAACAATATTATTGCTATGATTTTTGCTTTAGGATTCAATTTTTTGGGTGAAAGTGTTGTGCGATGAACATATGAGGAAGTATAAAGTGACATTGATTAATCAAAATATATTTATTTTTACTTTAAATTTTACTGGCCATTTTCAGGAAACTAGGCTTTTTCTGGGTTTTTGTCTAGCTCAATGCGTAATTAGCAACGTATAGAGTACAAAAATAAATTAAAAGCATATAAGAGACATTTGTAATGCATATAATTATAGCCCGGAGAAAGATCAAAGGAATTTGTACGCAATTTAGAAGGCTGTCCTTGAAAACTGTCTGATAAAACATTGGTAAAAAGGTTTACCAAAAAGCAAAGGATTGGATGTAGGCTTAAAAAGTTTAAATATTTAACATTTCCTTTCGATCGTTCAAGAAGAGATGTCAATTAATTTTAATGACTTTAAAATTCTAGTTAGATAAGACGAAAAATATTTGCATTTTAGATATGAAAGGAAAAGAAAGTTGTAATATTTTATTTCATAAGAAGAAAAAGGTAAAGTTTAGTAAGGGGCAATATTTAAAGGATATTCAAAATCAAATTTATTTTAAAGGAGGCTAACAACTTTCAAAAATAAGCTAAATCAAGAATTTAAAAAGCTAAGGTTTTGTAGTTAATTTGAAATAGAATTGGCAAAACAATCTATGCACGAACTGTTTGAATATGACAACATGAGTGACAGACAAAAAATAAGCATTTTTATAAATTTAACCTTCGACAAAATAGTAGTTTGATACAGTTAATAATTAAAATATACAGATTTGGTAAAAAGCAAGTCATAAAGCGAAGTGAAAATGCACTACAACTTATATCACTTGTTACAAGTCGACAAGCGAAAGCTAACGTAAACTGCATAAAGCTGAACAAAGCTACCTATTTTTCATTTGGGCTTGCAAAGTGTACCTGCTTTTACTCTTTGGGAAATATATACTTCTTACACTGTACCCTCTCTTGTGAAACAGCTAGAAAGCCCAAACTACTACGCAACTCTTGGCACTTTTTGCACTTTTTACATTGAGCAAGGGGAAAATAAAGACAAACAAGGGCATCCGAGAAACAACTTTTCGTTTTTCCATTCAGTTCTCTTTGGAAGTTTGTCCAGTTAACACCATCTGTTTCTACATATTCTTCGCTCTCATTGTATAAAAAGTTAGAATAAAACATTTTTTTCTAAATATTCGTGCTTTTGTGTAAGAAAAGTGAGGTTTCAGTGGAAAAAATGACGTTTCATGGTAGAAAACTTTGATATTCACTTTTAAAGGCATTTGTGTTGTTCGCGTATTTAATTATATATTAATTTTTCCTTATATCTGTCAAGATCTAAAGATAGATAAAAGAAAGAAAGAAGAAAGAAAGAAAAAATTGCTGCTCATGTATTCCAAACTAAACAAAAGCTTACTTGATAAAACTCTATTTTAAAATTGTTCATTGGCAAGTATAAATTGGTGAAATATTTTTTAGGCCCAAATATTTTGTTGGGTGAACCCAAATATCCAAATGTATGCCAAAATCTTTTAACGCATACGTTTGAATTTCAGGATTTCCCAGAACAATTTTCTTTTCAAAGAAAAAGTTTAAAGTGATTCGAGTGAATGTTTATGCAAAATTGTACAAATGTACAATGTACTTCTGACTAAATGAAGTATACTTGATGGAAGAAAAGTTAAATGAAAAATTGTTAGAAAACTAGCATCAATGTCCTAACAGCATGAACGTTAAATAGTAAACTTGAACAAGTTACGCGTCTGAAACAAAAAATTAAACGACGACTGAATTTTTTTTTTACAATATCATGAGTGATAATATGTTTTAAAGGAAAAACATTTGACAATAAATAATTTTCTCGTGTTTTAGAAAGCAATACGTCTTTAAAAGAAAAGCGCAATATATTTTTAGAGTTAAGTGAACGTAAAGCGTAAGGCCGTAAACAAAGTCACCAGTAACTAAAAATTCATCATGTTTTAAATTTCTGTCGGTGAACTCAATCCATTCAAACCATTTTTACTTCAAACGTGTTTTGATATTTAATTATACAGGTATAAAATCTATTTAGCTTTATTACTTCTTATTTTGTTGTGCATTTAAATCGATAAAGTGTGGTAAACCATAAATTTGTTTAAAAAGTTAAAGTAACTTACAAATAAAATTTTAGTTTTAAAAAAGAACTTACTTTTTAAACATCATTTCTAAAAATCATTCGACTGAAACTATGATGTACTATTTAGCATAACTTTTGTGTTAAACGTATGCAACAAGAAAAACGGATCGAATAAGGACGTTAAATTTAATGTGCGTGGTCACACTAGGAGCATAATATCATTATATTTACTTTTTGGAACGATGGATAATTTAATAAAACTCCACAGGGAGATTGTAGGCCTTTCATACTATATTTGCTTGGAACTTGATATCCTTGCCCTGATGCTATTAAACCTGAAACAGCAGGCTATATCACCCATTTCCTTTAGGTTCATTCTTATATTTACTCTATTGTTCTGATCCACGTAGACAGAGAACAAGCATGAACGCACTGAATAAATTTCATATAATTTGTTGCATTACCTGAGTCAATGCAAATTTCGCCGAACCAGTTCTAATAGAAATGTATTCGTACATTATGCTTTTACTGATAATTTGTTTTGTTGATTATGTCAAGTCAATCATAAAAAAAATTATCGAATCTGTTCTAGTAATAATTGCAAAAAGGAAACTTTAAAAAAGTACTTGAATTACATTTATAGGTTTTTCAATTTTACCCACAAAAATACAGCTTCTATGCCTCCACAGATGCATTTGTATTTATATAGTTTTACAAAAAAAAATTTGCAAATTCATAATTCTCAAAAATTACTTTTCTTCATGTCGTGTCTGTCAAAGACATTTTCTAAAAACTCAGTTTAAAAGTAACGCAAATATTACAAACATGACTGATTATGTCTGAAGTTTCTAAGATGAATATTTGTAAAAAGAAAAAAAAGTTTGCCAAAATACCAAGTCTATAATATTTTGCCTGATAGGGCCAATTAAAATATAAATAAATAACCTTTCAGCTCGAGGACATACTGACAACCAGACATATGAAGATTAAAAAACATATCACGTTATCCTATCCATGAAATATTTTTTATCTTTTGCTGTTGTCTGTGTACGCACAATGCAGCATAATAATAATGAAAAAACTCCAAACTACTGATATAGCTTTTAAATTCGAATATTTGTATTTAGCGTACACATCCTACGAAAGTAAGTAAACTATAAAAAACAAGGTTTTCCCTTATTTTTAAGCAAAAAGATTTCATTGAATAATTAAAAATATAACAGACAGATACACCACCGCCAAGTACCTAAATTGTTCTCTCCGTTACACAATAACCACGGCGGCGAGAAAAATTTAAAGTGATGGAAAACAGAGGCCTTGCACTTGCTCAGGTTGAACCTATCTGTAATTGTACATATGAACATGATTACTAGACGGATGAAATGTCGTGCCCTTTTCAAGATACATCTTGTGGGAAAAGCCACTACAAAACTGTCTGACAAGCAAACTAGGTACTTATCTCTGTCTCATTTTCTCTTTTAACCAGGAAAAAATAGGTAGGTGGGTAAATGGATGGATGAGAAAAACTTGTAGTAGTAGTGTGCTATTTGATAAACAGATACAAGTATACTTAGATATCAAACTGGTTTCTTTACGAAAAAAAGTTAAAATCGAATAATCACGTTCACTCGTTTATTTCTCTTGTTAATGGAAATATGTCGTTAAAACAGCATGGCCAACTTTCTCTGTCAAGTCTTTACACTCCAGTAAAAACTTTAGTCTATAAAAAAGTTCTAAGCGTCTTAGTGAAAGCTGGGCAGATATCGGATTTTATATCGTGTTAGTTAAAAGGAAAGGGTAACTGGATCTGATGGGATCGATATTCCCAAGTCTCCTTATCTTGTCCTTTTGGTGAACTAAAAGAGAAAGTGCAGTGGAGTAACTACTTAATAATAAGGAAAGCATGTGCTTCTCTTAAGTTTTATGATGTTTTCCGCCGCCGCGGATAATATTTTTTTCGGAGATTTTATGCGGTTCGATGACATTTTCTACTTTGGAGAGTTTTCGGTAAAAAAGATGAATGATAATGCCCTTGTAAAAAATAGTACGAATGGGGCAATGTGTCTGATGGTGCAATAAAGACAAAAGAAGGGTTTAACAGGCAGGAAGCAATTATTTATTATATCAGAAATATAAGCGGTGAAGAAGAACAAAGAGCACGTGACTTTGATTCGTACGTGAATTGAAAGATAATAAGTAGACCATTTATTTAGTTCAATGATGTAAATGGGTAATGCTAAAGAAAAAATCGATTTAAAGAAGAAAAACGTACAAAAGTGTGTCAATTTGTTTCAACAGCAGAAAGGTTATTTTATGTTTCCGGCAACTGGCTTGAAAACTGTGCACGGAAATAGACTTTTATAAAATATTCTCCTTATTTTGCTTCCGTGTTCATTAAAACTGTATAACTCATTAAATGGAAGCTAATGCCAAATATAAAATTGGGGTGTGCGTCCTGAATCATAAATTATTAAACAAAATTGCTGCCTGACTGCGGAAATATTTCCACTTATATTAGCATTTGAACAACTTCATTTTGGATAAGAGAGTTGTTAAAACGAATGTTTGTATTGGATGATATTGTTGTCAATAATTGATAGACAAGTGCATGCACGTCATCACACATAGTTACGCGTGCACAATAAATTTTTAATTCCGTATGAAAGACCGTTAAAACATATTTTGGTATACCAAAACACAAAAAATCCGAATATATTTTTTGGATGGCATGCAAACAGTTATTAAACCGAATGCTTTACACATAATTGTATGTCTAAGTCAAAAAATTGATGTGGAAAATAAAAATCGAGTATATGACGATAAGGAAATAAAACTTTGGAAATAAAAGATTTTTTTGTTGACACCAAAACAAACAAACGTTCAAAATAAATATTTACTTAGACAAGACTTCCTTTTTAGAAATGAGACCTGTCATGGGCAAAAAACGTCCAATAGCTTTCCAGTATAATATTATTTCTAAATAAAACATAAAAATCATCCATTCCCTAAACACACATTGATTATTTTGAGCAAGAGTTGCTTAACGAACGTTTACGAATTTCGTTGAATTACATGCTCGTCTCCAAAACATGACAAAATGTTGAAATGACAGACAAGTAGACTTAACCAGGGCACTCGTTACAAATATTTTCTGTATGCTATCAGTTACAGACACTCCAGTCCAACACACGAATACACGCTCATCCTAAGTACGTCTCGTTTCACATCAAATAACAGCTCATTGACTTGACTTAACGTTCTCCAAGGTCTTGTAAAAAAGTAGTAAAGAAAAGGATAAATCTATAAAGCGAAGCAGGATTTGATTATATTTTCAGAAATCAAATTTTCCTCTTTTGCTTGTTAAGGTTACCCTAGCCTAAAAACAGAATGTACATTACTATGAATAATCCTCTTTTCAAGTATAAAGGATTAGATGGTCTTATTTTCTCATTTCTTTCCAGTTGCGAAAGAAAGTAGTTTTATTCATTTTTTTTCATATTATTTCACAAAAGAGAAATAAATATGCTCGTTTTTTGCTTGTATTAACAAGGCCTCCTAAGCTGTCAAAGGATTAACTTAAGGGTTATACTCAACATATTACCGTGACTTAACTCATTTTAAATAAATTGACAATATATTTCTGTGCAGCAAAAGTACAAAACATAAAAAAAGAAAAAATGGAGAACGATAAGTGGCACTTTACCTCTGACTTCAACTAGTGGAATGAAAAACTAGTATATGTATGAATACGGTTTTCAGAATTGGTTTACATTCTAGGCGTGAATGTAGGCAGAGAGATCTTGATGCCTCTCAAGTAAGAAAAAGCTCGGAAAATTATTGCTCCGGAAACCTGCAGATTCATGAAGTTTTTTTGTAAAAGCTA
>JAQIWN010004930.1:0-10540 GCA_034699025.1 Entomobrya cf. arborea Gr-Col-00668 | reverse complement strand
TTTTTTTATATATATGTTTTGTAACATGAATTCCACCCTAATTTTCCATCTTGATGGTATGGCAGGCAAAGGTACCCATTCATTCATGTACGGATATTTGCATCATTCATATATAGACACAAAACACTGTGTTTTCATACAAATAAGGAACGCATACAACAAGAGTACACGTTGTAGGTTAACTGTGGTTGAATGTCAAGAAAAGAAAACGGTCTCCAGAGAAATTGATTTCGTGAAGTTAAGCAATCTGTGTTGAGATGTTGAGTGGCCTTAATTAACTGGAGGACTGGCTGTGCTAAAAGTAAAATGAAGCCAATGTTCCGCTTTCTTTCTCACTCTTTTCCCCATTCTTTCTCTCGCTTTTTTTGCATGCTCTCTCCATCTCTCTCTCTTTCTCTTTTCACTTTTACTCTATTAACTGACAACGAACTATCTTCATTAAGTAATAAGGAAGCTCTTCCATTTTTTTCTCCTTAGGAAAAAAATTGGTTGGTAGGCTGACTATTTTTTCCTCCTATCTTGCTCATTTTTTATGCATCTCAAGTCATTTTAGGAGAGAAAAAACGCTTACTCTTTAGGTTTCATCAGTAATTTTTTTTTTTTTGAATAAGATGCATGTGTATGTCTTCTAGTGAGTATATTGTAGTGTGGTTTAGTTGCAGGAGCAATAAATAAAGTAGCATGGCATGTACAATGTAGATTTAACTTGTATCAAAACATAAACGGCAACATTGTTGTGTGAGAAGGGGTTGAGGAAGGAAACACCAATTTCCGTTCACCGTTCACTATTTACAGATACAAGTCAGTAGTAAAAGTAAAGTTCACTTGTGTTGTGTGAGTGTGTGTCGGGAGGGAAAGGCTTTTTTACTTGAAAAGAGTTTACTTTTTCTTGGTCTGGTTAACTTACAGCCATAGTTTTTAGGTAGAAATGTTGTGTAGTGATGATGATGATGATAATGACTTTTTGTGGTGCTACCTATATGACAAAACGATAAGAAGCACTACGAAATATACATGTATGCTTGAAGGAGATGAAGCTTTTTATGTCGAAAATTTCTTAAAAGCTCATTAGGGAATTGCTTATTGAGCTTTTTAAGAAGAGAAAAACAAGATGGGCATTTTATCTCATTCAAACCCTCCATTCATCCTTCAAAATGGAAAACGCTGCTCTATGCTAAAAAAATCTAAGATTGCTACTACAATCCTCTGTCCTGTGTTCGTGTTGGCAGTTTTTTTATGAACAGCTTTTTGTGTACTTGTCTATCAAAAGATTATATATACTACTGACTTGCCAAATTAGTCGCATGCTATATATGTGTTTTGTTCTTGTTCAAGTAACTTCACAATTATTTCTTTAAATATGCACAATTTTTCGTATAAAAAACGCATGTTAGCCAATATGTTAGATTATGCCAAGTACCTTACAGAATTTACAATTTTTTTATTTTATTACTGAGCATGAAAGAAAGTAGAAAGCACTTTTTATTTTCTCTTAGCGAAAACTGAATTAGGAAAAATGCCTCACCGACATTCTCCCAAAACGTTACGACGCTACTCAATGTTGGCCCTGGCGAAACATTGGGACTTAATTTGCTACTCAGCTCATTCTACCAAAGAGATGAATGCACTTTTGGAAAGCGATGGATATCTGAAATATGAAGGACCCTTCAGTGATATGCGTAAGCCAATGTATATTACTGTATGCTCTGAAATTTTGATTAAAAAATAGGACATGTTTATAAAGTTAACATTTTGAACATTTGGGTTGATGAACCGATATTAATGTTAGTGAAATCTTTACAAAGTTTTTAAAACGAATTTATTTAAATAGTTGAAAATCCCTGGAAAACGAAATTGGATATTACTATTTCAAATAGGATGACTGACTGAAGTGAATTATTATTTGTAGTTTATTAAATATCAACAGGGGGTATAGCTTATTGTTAGTCTTTTTGTTTCGTTCAGAGAGTGAAAAACTTGATTCACGTTTGGAGTTCAATAACTCCAGACGAATCTCTAAGCGTGAAATAATCTCTACTCACTTAGGCTATCGACCACTACATCTTGTATTGCAATGGGACCTGTTGTTGCTCTTTCTAATCAATTAGTCAAGTTATATTCTAAAAAATCGTCATGTCTGTCTGTCTGTGTGTCCCAACTCTAACTTGTAAATCATAAAACTTGAGAACTGCAAGTTGCATTTTCTTTAGGATTAATGATGTTATTATACTACCCTGAGAAAACCCTGCCAGCGGCGGTACAATGCAATTGAGAACACCGTTTCATGTCCCTCAGTTTAATAATTTTGTTTGCAATGACATTGCATGTCCATAAGGTAGTAACTTCCAAAGAAAGAAGCATATTATAATATTTACTAATATAACTTATCAATTAAGCAGAAAAATAGATCTCACCAGGATTTTAGAAGGCATTTTCTTGAAAGAGTAAAGTATGTAATGACAGTAATTGCTTGTTTCAGCCGGTAAATGTGTACTTGCATCATGTACCACACATGTATTATGCGTGCATATCTTCAGAACTACGACATGTCTGATAAATTTTTGAAAAATGTCTTACCAAAATTGGAATAAATTTGTAAGTGTTTTTAAAAATCCTAATGCAGACATAGTTGCTCACAGTCTTCAATGTATCTAAACACCATAATTAAATTGCGAATATCATAAAAGCTTTATGCCATTTTAGTTGATATGCAGATGAATGGATTTTATCCATAAATGCTGATTATGTAAAGATCGACGGGCATTCATGTAAAACACATTGCATTGCAATCATATGATATGTAAGGTAATTTAATTTCCTGAGGGCAATAGTTTTTTGTAGTCCACTCTTGGCAACATGGAATAGTGATGTTGATGAAAATGACTGCCAAACTTTCTTCAATATCCATGTACCTTGGTACCTTTTGATGATGATATTAGCGTTCGTCTTGTGTACTTTTGTACATATTGCATACCATCTCATAATACCAAGCTTACTTTTTGCACCAACATCATTACCATATCACGAACAACCTCACCGTCAAACCATTCAAAGAAATTTATGCAATGAACTTACAGCAAGTTTCATGCATAGTGATAATGGTGGTAAGGTAATAGATGATGATGGTTTAAACAAAGCCAGAAAAGCGTTCCACATTTTTCCCTTTCGAAAAAATACGAAAAAAGACAATGCGCCAGTTTCTTATAACTAAATGTAATCAAAATCAAGAATTAGCTCTAACAATTGAAATCTTGTGTGGATCGAAAGAGAATACAGACAGAGATGAAGAGTATAATATAAAGTTTGCAACAGGTATCAACGCAATGCATGGAGTATTTCTCTCATCATCATCATGGAGGAGATATATGAACTAGTAATAACAATGGTGCGGTTGGCTGGCGAAATGAAACGAAATGAGTTGAAGTCAATGGCAAGCAAGCCGGGTATGAAACAAAAAAAATGTATTAAAAAATCTCGACAGTAAGTATAATAAGATTGGTATTGTCTGTCTTTTTTGTGCACCTTCTCTTTCTTTAAAATGCACACTGCCAGCTTCACTGCTGCTGACTGACTGAACATTCAAGAAAATACTCATCTTTTTGTGGTCGTGATGTGGAGAAGAGAGAGAGAGGGCAATGACTTAAAACAAGTAGTTTGTAATATCATTATTGTTACGTATTAAGTTTACATAAGACGAAAAAGTTAGCAAAAGTCGGATAGGATGATGATTATGCATGGTAGTGATGATGATGCTGATGGGATTGTTGTGTTCATCTTGGTATGAAATATAGAATAAAGTAAAGTATTTTAACAGCGTAAGGTAGAGCTGCCGTACTAAAAAAATCGTTTAACTGCTAGCTAATGGTTATACCATCACTTACCACTAAAGCTTGTCGAACGCCATTTTTCATAGTTTGTCCTTGTTGTTTAGTCGATTGAGTTGAGTGTCTCTCTGGCGAACTAAATTTTTACACAAGGGTGAGGGTGTCCAGGGGTGAGATGAACACTATGATATCTTAACGAACCGCTATGCCGGATGACAGACTTAACGGCTAAATGGAAGAAGAGACATTCTGAACCAACTGTCCTTAATAATGGACGGGAATAAAACACCAACAGAACCCTATTACCTTCGCCTCTCAATGTTTTACAAGATGTCTTGGGATTTGTGTACCTTGAACTTCAATACTGCTTTGCCTTTATGGCATATTGTGCTATGACATGTTAAGAAGGATTTAATATGTACCAAAAATAAATTATGAGTGTGCAAAAGATTCATTTCATTTTTTGAACATCGGCACACATTTAAAGTTTTTTATAGCTTCACAGCTTACATGACCCGTGTATTGCGTGTGTATAATTACAAATTAAAACAATCACAAGTCACAACGTCGACATTAGTGAAAAGTTATTTGGACAACTGAGTTTCTGTTGAAGAAACCACCGAAACGTGATTTGCAGTCAGTGATGCAGTCTAAAAAGCAGACTATAAAATAAAAAACAGTAAACCAGAAAGTCTTTTAAATAAGGATCATTTCATTTAACCCCAGTAGTTCATGCATTCATCACAACGTTTTACGATTACAAAAGTTAATGGTCTCCTCTTTTAAAATTTGATGGGAACAGGAACATAGTTCCGTTATTATTTTCAATGCATCATATAAGGATTCAAAACGCATTGATGCTTGTAATAATAAAAACGATATCATGTACAAAATTTTTGATATATGTGAATTCCTTCTCTGTCATCTAGGGCTTGTGTTTTTTATGGTAAAAATTATGAAGTATTTAAACTTGTACACAAAACTAACAATTAAAATGCATTAAATCATTGTAAATTGGTAACATAAGCTTGACACTATAATAGCATCAAACGTAATAAAATTTAACGTATCTCACGCGATTTTTTTTCAAGATGCCATTTTCGTTTTAGTGATGATGTGCTGCTGACCATGAAATTTCTTTCATGAAACGTTAAATTATTTGTGAATTTAAAGTGGTGGGAAAATGTTTTTATGATCAGTTGGGTTAAAATGTCACATTTTGATTCTTTTTGGCATTCAAAATATTATGACAGAGGTTTGTGGTAATTTGCAGTAAAATATTTGGTTAGTCCCCCTGCATCTATTTTATTGCAGTTTGAGGAGCCGTTTCGTGTTCCGGTTGTCCGTTCTCCGTTCAACTGATATGATGTTATGAAATCTCTGCTTTTCTGCAAGTTTCATTATGTTTGCATGTTCATGAGTTTCTAGTAGAAAGGCAACTAGGTACTGGTCTCTGTTAGAAGACAGTATCAAATCAAGAGTCAATGGCATCATCAAAATGGACGAAGCAACTTAGCTCCGCCTTACAATAAATCTTGAAAGAATTCAACCAACTTTTCGTTCAACGCCTTTTCAGATTGCGTTTTTGTATATTATGTCTGTAAAATGGAGAAGAAATGGAAGTGTTAGGAGGATATAATTTACGTTTTAAGAAAAAGGTACATGCATAGTGTGAAAAATGATGCGGAACATATTTAATTACAAATTCAAAGGTAGAGAAACTAAAAAGTAATGAGTGAAAAGCATATTTACAAATGCTTTTGACAATTAAACGAAGCGTCGAGAATGTAATAAAATTAGATGTTAAAATGTAAAACTTAAAGGGTAATTATAGTATAACTATTAATGTACTATCGTAAAATAGACAATTTAGTATTTAGGTAACAAGCTTTTTTTATGGTACTTTTATGAAATCAAAATTACTTTGAAGCAGCTTTAAAAAAAAATTGTTGGGATATTTGACTTGCAAGATGGTTGTACGTACAAGTATACCTAAATGAAGTCAAGTAGTCTCAAGTAAAAATTGATGTTCAATTGTGATAGATTGTTGAAGAGTTTACTGCAGAAGACATGTCAGTTACATATTATTATCAATGTGTGATCACCCCAACTTCTATTTGAAATTTTTCGATAGATCAATTTATGCACACTTTTATTTTGCTGATATGCGTCATTTTTTCATTTGATTGTAGCTTCAAATATCTTGGAGGACTTGATGGAGGTGATTCGATCCAAAATGTCTTTAAACAGAAAATTTCTACATTTGTTAATTCTGGAACAACTTCAGTCTCTGAATTTGAGTCTAGGAATTGGGGAAGTTTACTACGGATTACATTTTCTACCAAGATGCAAGGTGAGTTCATTTCTACCAAGTGAAATTCATTTGCATAAAAATGAGTCGCTTCCAAACATGAATAAATTTTGTATTTTGTTATAATTTCCAGAGGCTACGTGAATTAAATTTGTCATATCTACGACATGTAGAGCCGAGTCAATTAATGAAACTAATACCACACTTGCCATCCATTGTCACTTTAAATCTAACAATGACAAGTACAATTGATCCGGTATGCAGCACTATTTAATCACTATTTTATATCTGTAATTAGCCGTGATTCCTATTTGTCAACTAACATTTGTTCTAACGGTGAAACATTGTACTTTTTCAATGCAAGGTTTTGGATATGATTGCATTTAATTGCCCAAACCTTATTGAGCTCAACCTCACATCAACAATGATAACGGATCAAGGTCTTTTCAGCTTGTGTGGAGTTGGAATGAAAGACGACGTAAGGCGATGTCAAAAGCTACAACGCTTACTGATAACGGAGACAAGAGCAACGTGGATTGGTGCCCTTACAGTTTTACAGCATTTACACAGCTTGACAGACTTTGACTTTGACAGAATATTCCAGGTAAAACTTAATTACCGATTGCATACACATATATTGACAAATAACTTTAGAAGTCAGTTTCCAGGAACACGTACACATGTATATATTTTGTTCGGGGCAAAATGGGTTTACAGGTATTCGAGCATTTGGATCCAAAGTCAGTTATAAACTCAGAAAATCATCCTTTACTAAAGCTTCGTTCACTTTATTCAACCGCTCCTTGTGTAAGAGGCGATTCCATTGATGCGGCAGCCAACCTTTGTCCTAATATTGAGGTAATTTACTTTAATTCACTTGAAAAGGGGAAAATAGGATAAAACGATATTTTTACCTGTTTTATGTACTACGGTTATTTATTTTCTCAATTGAAGATTTTATCCGTGATGAATGCGTGGATCGATAATGACACATTTTACAAATTCATGCAATTCGAAAGGCTTAAAACACTTACCATTGTAAACAGCGAAGGTATGACGATTGACTATGAGGACGGTGTCCTTCCTATTCTCCAAGTGATTGGGGGCAATTTGGAAAATCTCATATTAAGCAAGTTTGAGTCTGTTGATCTCTATAGTAAGTAAAATTCTTCATCCAATGCCATGAAACTGAACACATAAATTATATGTATATCTATGATTTGATTTTGATACACTGAAAAGTTTTTATGAAATATTTCAAAGTTATGTTCATTTTCTTTCCCGGGAAATTTTTAGGTTTAGGAAATTCTTGTCCTAAACTCCGGAAAGTAGCATTAAGTGGAATTAAAGAGTATCCCTCAACTAATCTTTATCAGGTGGATGGACTCTTTAAAATGCTGACAATCCTGGAACTTTGGTTCGATGAGCGAAATGAGGCTTCTGTGGAACACGTATTGCTTCAACTCATGATCTCTTCCTTGTGGATCGAGAGCTTGCTCATTAAAAAGTCTGAGGATTTGAATATCGCACTTATGAGAAGAATTTGGCAGGTAAACGTTATATTCCTACTGTACACAAGCCTAAGTCATCTTACTGCGCATGGTATTTAATACTTTTACATGTGTCAAATAAAACTTTTAAACTTAACGCTATTTTTATTTACACGTAGAAAAATCCAATGAAGAAATTGACGAGACTAATAATCGTAGAATGCAATCAAGTGGAGTTTGACGTGATCAGCGATTTCTTACTTTGTGATAATAACCTCGACGTTGTGAGGGTCTGGAGTTGTACACGAATTCAAATGGAACAAAAAGTTGCATTGCAACAAATTATTAAACATGAAAATTTGAACGTGTACTTTGAATGGTTTGCTTGAAAAAGTCTGCCTGAATAAAAAATATAAGGATAACGTTCAGGTTTGGGTTCATCCAAATGTTTTTGATGCATTTTTGGTAGTAAATCTAGTCCGTCCGAGAAAGCTTCTCAGTACAATGCATGAAGTCTTCATATTTTAATTTATAAAAATTATATGTTAAGTCTTTCCAATAATTTTACAATTTTGTTCTCTCAAACTTCTGGAGTTCGTGCCTGCAGCTGCAGCTACAATAAATGAAGTGTATACGAAAATAAAGTAAAATCTCAAACTCGCCAATTGCTTTTTCATAATATTTATTTCGGTACAATCTTCTTTCTTTTCAAGTTATCACTAGCACCATATCAAATACAATTTCGAACTTGCGCTACCATACCTTTTTTCATAGACTCTTCGTTTGGTTTCGTAGTAAACAGCGTTACATACTTACCATGAAGATCTTGTAATTTCAACAAAATGTCATAATTTCGTGTACAAGACAACTTTCAAAAACTTTGTATATTTCAAAATTTTATAGCATAGTAGAAAATAAAAATTATAAATCACTAGTAACGATGTTGAATATACTACGCCAAAATTAAATGCTTTTACAATTAAAACAAAAAGGCACTCCAAGTTACAATAGTAATATTAACTTAATTGATATAAATTATATAGTTTGTTTTAGAAGCATACACAAATCGATACACATTCACAATCAGTCCATTATAATCATAGAATACATCCTGTAAACAGTTCAGTCCAGTTATTGTTCATTAGAAAAAGCATTATAAATAAATATATTTAGTTACAGTAATACTTAATCTTACAATTAATCTAAACAATCGATACACTCATACATGTAAAGCTTAACGTTAGTATTTTTATGATATTGTTCTACCAAACACGGTTATGAAAGACAAAAACGTCTGCTGATTAAAGTAAATAGTTTTTTATTACCTGATGAGATTGACAACCGGTGTGTTATTCAGATGCGTTATAAGATGACTATCAAACTTCCCCTTTTGTTTTTAAGGGAAAAAATGTCTTAATTTTACATCAAATTAATGTTAGCTACTTGTAATGACCTACAAACTATACAGCATTTCATTGTTGGACTATCGTATTTCATGTCAACTATTTATATTAAATCAGCATGCGCGAACATGTACAAAATGTAATTACGATGAATCGATAATTCGAGATAAAATTAATAAGCCTTAAATAGTAGCATCAGGATCAAATTATCTGGTTGCAATTGTAACATTTGGGTCCAACCTATAAGAAAATTTAAAGTCAAACAAAGTAACTGGTAAAGGCAATGCATGAGAATACCGGCACACAATAACTGTTACTGTACAATAAAAATGATAACAATGAATAAATAAGAGGGAAACAGGAGAAAGAACGTCCAGCTAGAGAATAACACAAATAATTGGTGAGAAAGTCTGTTTTAACGATCGTGAGTCAACCAATGGAACGGATTAAAATTAATAGTAGTCTAAATGTGGCCGTTTATTATCATTATTTACGTAAGTACTAGATTGGTTAGGTTTTCGTGGAAAAAAACTTAAATAGCTGCATGGAACCTCACACTTTTGTCCATAACACAAACAGAAAATTTACATAAGAAATAAAACTTTTCGACGACAACATTGTTATTGACTTTGGCAGCATATTGTTTGGTTTAGAAAGATCGCGAATACATTTATCAAATATGGTATTAGTATAACGAGAATAATTACAATATTTGATTACAAGATATTAAAAGTAAGTAGCTCGCAAATTCTTTTCACTGGCACTATATATTTATATATATTTCCTTAGCTTACTAGCTAAACATGGACAATTGAAAATTCAAAGTTTTTTCACAGGAGATCACGATACAATTACGATACTCGATAATCTATAAAAATGACTGTTTTTCTGAAGCCAGACAATTATTACTTTTATTATTGCATGTGATAATTTTATTAAAGCAAGTTTTATTTTCATTGGTAAACCAATGTATTTGGGAACGTCAGAAATGTTTTTGTTTGTCTTTCATATTGTTTTGAAATATTATTAAACACCTGTACTACGACATGACTAACTTTATTTAAAGCAGCACTTTATGATAGGTATAAATAGTCTGGTAACGCTGAAAGAAAGAACCACTATTATTAAAATCGAGTTTAACTTGTCAGAAACCGTATCTCACTTCGAATGTTTGGTAATACTTGATACTTAACTTCATCTGTTTGAATTACCTACAGTTTCCCTATGAGTCTCCCGGCCCTCTCTTCTAGATGTCAAGTTACATTATTATAAAAGTCGAATAGGAAATTGGAGATGAACTAACACGTAAAATAAATTACATTTAGAGGTCGGTAATGACGTTCTAAAGAAACTACAAGTGAATTTTAAGACCATTATTATGTCCAACGTGGAGATATCTATTTTGAAAGTGCTGACTGCAAAATGTAGATCAAAGTGCCTTGAAATTATCTCTCAGCTAGCGTCCAATTGCAATGTCAGTACTATATGCCTTAAAATTAAATTCATGCAATA
>JAQIWN010004929.1:0-10540 GCA_034699025.1 Entomobrya cf. arborea Gr-Col-00668 | reverse complement strand
TATCTAATCCTCACTCAGACTTACGTTTCTGAATGCATTTTAACCTAATGAATGATGAACAATAAAATGATTTTTTTGGAAGCTTATTTTCGTAAAATGAGATGAAGCCAATTCAATTTTGTAAAAAAAAATTGCTTAGAATTAAATATCTTTTATTGTGAATTTTACACAAGACATTAAAAAAAAAGAGTGAATTATTGACAACGGTATTTTTGTTAGTAGGATATAAAGAATATTTTTTTAAATCACATAAACGTTTTTGGTTAAGTATGAATCGCATATATGAGGTTTGGATATCGTTGTTCATTGAAATTTTCAAACGATTCAGTAGCTTTTTACAATTTGACATGTTACTTTAACTTGTGGGGCCGAGAGCCTTAAAGCTTTGAAATCATCAATGGAAACTATACATTTGTTCACGCTCACATTTGTCAGGGATTTCAGGCTCGTCACTGTGGCTTTTATGATCACTTGAAGACCAGCTTTGTTAACCTGTGTTCAATTTTCGAAAAAAAATAAGGTCATAGTTTGTTATTTTCAAACACAATCATGCCTATAAAACGTTACTGAAAAGCAACGCTACTTTTTACCTTTATGCTCTCATCGTTAAGCTTAATAGATTTTAGCTTCTCCATTTTTGTAATGCACTCCGTAATTGTTTTGTTTCCTATACCAGTTCCAGACAGGTCGAGAAACTTCAGTTCTACGAGGAGATGAAGAATGAACATGAGCAGTAATATTATCATGACATGTTACCTTCATATTATTGTATAATTGCTGACAATGAATATTTTATAGTCTAACTTTCCAAATTTGCTAAAGACTCCGTTTTATCATTATTTCCTCCAGGGCACACGTTGTCATCATTCAGCTCCACGCATTTTGTAATGGACATGGACAGTAGGCCAGTGAGATTTTTGAAAATTTCTCGAAGGCTTGGGCCCGCAATATCCGCGCAATTGTTTAATGCCAATACAGTCAACTGCTGCTGATTGCTTACATTCAGAGATCTTAGGTAATCTGATCCATTTGATAAGATTCTGAGGTCCACATCAGTCAGCTTTGGCATGTTGCAGATAGATAGTCCTTTCAGTGCTTCCTTAGTAAAAAATGCGTCTTGTATGGTTTGAATTCCAGTGCAAAAGCTAAGTTTCTGCAGATTAGGAAACTTGGCATCGGCGAAACTGTTAGCGTCATAATCACAGTTCCATAGTCGCAGTGTGACTAGGTTTGGCGTAAGTTTTGACAATGTCGTTCTTTCTAATTTACTGTGGGAAACACGGAACTCAGCTAGACAAGGGCATTTCTCCAGAAACAATTCCAATCTTTTCAATGTCAAACAATCTATTTTACTTCTGTCCAGGTTTAGCTTGTAGAGGCTCTTCATTTCCGTTCCAGGATCAATTTCCAGTCCAGGAAAAGGCATAGCTCCACGTACTATTAAAATTTTTAAAGTTTCACAATTTTTCTTCAAAATTTTGTTTATACCATCCATTGGGAGCTTCGACTCGCAAAAAATCTGTAGTTGCTTCAGGTCCTGAATGCCGATTCCAAGACCCCAGACATCAACATCGTTTAAAATCTTTCCAGCGATGGAAAGTTTCTGCAAGTTAGCTAAGTTTGACCTCACACTCTTATAACAAAATGACCAGTGTACTATTCCGATTCCATTGTCCACCCTGAATATTGATGGTGATTCCCGGATGGCAAGGTGCTTTAAATTCTTGCAAAATGAAAATAGTTCTAAGAACCTGCCAGTTGACAATGTACAACCTTGAATGGCTAGCGATGACATAGACGGGCAGAGCGCTGTTGCAATGCGTCGAAAGGTAGCTTCATCTCCTAAGATATTAGTCTCCAAATCAAGGCCTTCGAACGTGAATTGTTTTATGGGAAAGTTCTTGGAAAGGCCCACAAACGTTTCTACGCTCAAAGGGTTGTTGCACAACCTGAAGTACACGCTTCCTGGAAATCGCCAGTTCTTACTAACAACTTCGTTCCATTTTTTACACACAAGTCGCAAGGCCAGTGCATCCTTCCAAGGAAAATATTGAATCGCACAACCGAGAACCTATTCAAGAGTTCATATTTGCAATCAAAACCTCATTTTAAGCCATTTTCACAGATTTGTATAGATTAATCCAGATGCATATTCGCAAAGCTCGTTCCTAATTATCAATCCGGGCTTACCAATTCATATGCATCAGAATTGATTAGACAAGTGTCAGAAAGAGATTCCTCGTTAGGATTCTGCATTTCTATTTCTTCTAGGTTCACGATAAGTTTGTCTTAAAGATGAAAATCTAGGTTATTTTTTTTCACGAAGCTGTTTCAAACTATCAGTACCAAAAATTGATCCATGAAATTGGTTCAAGGTTCAAAGTAATCGTGTGGGAGTTGGAGTATGCGTTAATTATGCAGAGTTAAAGTTTTAAAAAACTAACACTATAACAACGTAACATTTCTGTTGTCTTTATTTCGGTATCAAGAGACCACGTTCATGTTGAAGTCCTATTAATACACATACTTATTTCATAGGCAAGTAACACTCGGCACAAATATAAATCGACTAACGTTTTAAAATGGAAGTATGGAAGGATAACAATGAATGAAATGGCTTGTTCTAATATTCTAACACAAATGGAGAAAAATATAATTTGACTTGATCTAATAAAACTAGAAATTAATACGCAACGCAGGAATAGAAATTCAACTATTCAGCTAGTCTGCTGAAGGTGTGAGTACGATTGAAGGAGATGGATCCCTGGATCTGGAATTGCAACTGTCCGGAGAACCAGGCCGGTTCAATGCTTCTAAATGCAAACTACGAAGTCTGGCAAGATGATCTACATCATGTGTCATAATATAGACAAAATAGAAAATAACGATTCCCAAAATATTAATTGTATTCGTGCATAAAATATATAACCTTATATAATGGGAAACAGGTGCATATATATCACAAATTGTCAGCAGAAAAACTTTACAAAAGTGACTATTATTTTTATGTCTGAAGTACAAAAATTAGCACGACACATAGCATGATATAAAGTTACAATTATATTAGTCGTATTAAATTGAAGACTGCATAACGAAGACGTTAATTTCAATTACAAAACCCTTCTGTCTCATCTAACCCGAGTATTTCAAAAAATCAATTTACAACTTGTGTAGAATTGTCATCAAAGTTAAAATCTAGGTACTAAAACGTCCTGCAACCGTACATACGACATTTTATAACTCAACAGTAGACAAACAAATGCAGTCAAATTTTTATGTCAAAAATAACTAACTAAAAATAAGTCAGCATCGCACTACAAAACTACAATACACTTTTGTCTCAAAATCTAATAAATTATTTAACTAAATAGCACTATAACACTATAAAATATTGCAATAAGTTATGAGAACACGCTCAAAATCCAGGCATTCTCTCAGCCTTTACAAAAAACCAGTTGTTAGTTTGTAGTAAAATTAAATTATACTAATTTCTAATAAAACATTTTTATTTCAACACCAAATCACTTCTTACAGTGAGTTTTTTTTACAATAGTATTTTAAGTACCTTTTTAAATGTAAGCATTTATGCATGCGCCTTGAATTAGAATACTGCATTAAAATGGAGGGACAAGTCATGTAGACGTGTCATAATAAGTGTAATTGTGAAACTGTAATGTAATGATAATAATAGATCAGTACTAGGCAATCTTTGAGGCGTTTATGATTGTGCAAAGAACTTATAGATGGCTGTGTTTCATTTAAAGCGACCGAGGACTAGGACAATTCTTGGATTCCGCATGGACAGACCAGTAACAATGAGTTAATATGTATGTGGTTATATTTTATACAAAAGAACAGTACTATTTATATATAATATATTATTATATTAAAACTTTAAAAATTAAGGTTACCGAGAGTTGTAAACATGCATTGCAATAATCACCTTATTTCGAACGTGCAGCATCTTATTCGATAGCGCTATTGATTAGTAAACGTAATACTTTTATAGTAAGTTTTAACAGTGCGTGAATGGGTTCAACAAATATCACATCATACAATTTAAAATATTAACTAGCCAGACAACCATAAAACTACGCATTTAACTTTAACCTTCGCTGGACTGTTTTTAATAGGTAACAAACAGTTGGGATAGATTTACTGTGCTTCTATCACCTTACCGGTTGGAGTTGTTGGACTCAAATTTTCATCGTCTTCTTCTTGTATGGCTCGGCTGGCCTCCCAATCCTTCCGCTCATTAATCAAGTCTTGTAACGACTAAAAAATCAATTTTTATTTATAAATTACATAATACATGTACTACTAGTAGTACGTATAAATACAAAAAAGAATTTTAAAGTTTCTCTACTAACCTCTTTGTTCTTGATGACCACTATCCTTCCTTCTACAACTGGTGCTAGTCTACAACTGCTCTTCTCCATATCCTCGACTACATTACCCTGACGTGAAAGGGAAGGCCTGGGTGACAAGGAATTACATCGCTCTAATGATGTAGGCCCTGCATTTATTTCGTGAAATGACGTCATTGAACGTAGTAGACTATGCCTTCTGGACATTGTAATTAGGGACTGATGGTGTCTTGAATTACGCCGGGTGTTTCCAGTAACCATTTCTATCGCATGGAAGTGATTTTGGATCGCTATCGTCAGCTCCAAACATTGATCAGAATCCGCCTTTGTTCGAGGAATTAATCAATTAACTAATACTGCTGTCTACATCAGATCTGTAATAATATTTATTTTGTTCCATATAGTAAAATAATGCTTACCAATACTTCAGCCGTTGCCAGACAAGTGAATCCATCATGACCTGTGCTAATGTATTCTTTTGTGACTAAGCGGTAAAACTGATGAGGTTGAATGTATTCATCTCCTACTTTGACGAATTTGGGATCTATGCGAGAACCTGATGGTTTGGACGGGTCGAATGCAAATCTTAATCCGGCAACTTGTTGGAACCTACCTTCCAGTTTCGGATACTGCGAAACACCATTCTCCAAAGCTTCAATTAGTTGTGTTCCACTAACTTTAAGGACAACTAAGGTATCGAGCATAGGTAAAATAGTCATTAAATCGCGCATGGTGAAAGGCCCAGGAGGATGGATACGACTAGAAATGTAAATATTCATTTTATCGGTATAACACTCTTTGGAACGAGATCGACAATTTAATTTAATTAATAAACAAAATTACTCGGAACGAAGAGTGCCACTGTTTAATAATGCACAATCTGCGTTACAACTCGCTAGCATAATGTCACACACAAAATTGCCAAGGTTCGATTCCTTCGTTCGCACAGTTTCAAATAGACCATCTAACTCCACGTGAAATTCTCCAAGTACATCATCCATTTTAGTGCTCATCATTTCTAAAAAATATTTTGAAATGGTTATTGTAATTGTATACATACTGAAATTTATTTTTAATGCCGATTTTATAAGTTTTATTATCATACCAATATACTGTGCAAGTTCAGCTTTAAGTGCTGGATCTTCTGCATGATCAGACGTGACTGAAATTCTTTCAATATTGAACTGTGGGTTGTTGTTGGCATCATTAAAACTTACAGTTATTAAGCTGAAGTCTCTAAAATCTGTCCCACTTTTAACCACGTTTATTCCTTTGATCTGTTATTAATAAAAAGTAATTATTATTAAGACCATAATTTGTACATCGTGAAAAATGAATCCTCAAATTGCAAAACGAAACAACGAAATGCAAAATGAAGCAGATCAAAATGCAACACACTTACATGCTTTACATCGTATACATGATCGTGCCCACCCAGAACTAGATCAATTCCCTGTGCGTTTTCAGCTAGTCTGCAATCATTAGGAAATCTCATGTGTGTAAGAGCAATTATGACATCACACCCATCATCCTTCAATTGTTTGGCAAGTTCATTTCCAACTTCAACATAGTCTTTATATATTACTGCCTCGGGGTCGATTGTAGATAACGTCTCCAGCCATTCCAGTTCGACTAACCCCATCTACGAAATGTTTAAAACGATTTTAAATTAAAAATTAAACTTTTCAATTCACACCAACCATTTTTTCAAATACAAGTTTCCGTAAGAATACACTTTTACTTACCAATCCAATCTTCTTCCCATTTTTTTCCAGAATGTATGTTACTTTTCCATCCCCAAGTGGAGCATTAGTCTCTTTATCAATCACATTAGACATTAGCCAAGGAAATGTTGTCTTTTCTACAAGTTCGGCAAGACAATCGACTCCAAAGTCTGTTTTGGAAGTTAGAAATACATACAAATTTATTAAGGTGAACATGAAAATAAGGACTCTTGGCAGAGTACAAAAAAATCTTAAAGACTTGAAATAATATACTTACCGAAATCATGATTTCCATACACAGCACAGGCGGTACCTACATGGTTAAGTACTGGCACCATTTGCTCTCCTTTAGTAAAGGTAGACACTTCATACAAAACAATGAAAATATAAAAATTGTTGAACATTGAACAAAATTCATATATTCTTCCAACAATCGTAGTGTAAATAATATATTGTACTTACATAAACTTGGAGCGAAACAGTCTCCACTGAATAATACCACTGGATCAAGGTGAGCATATTTCTTAACAGCGGTGCAAAATCGTGTTGCTCCTCCAATCGGCTCTTTCTTCTGGCTCTCGACGTCATATACATCGTTGAAATGGATAAGTGTTAAGTTTTTCTATTTCAAAAATCAAAATATATAGTATTGTTTTCAAAAATGAACATGTTCCAAAACTGTGCACACTTTTAATAGCCAATATGTGAAGATGGACATATTATAGCTCACAAAACTAAAACTGAATTCAGAGTATTCCAAATTTTCTGCCCACCTCTTTGTTACGTCTTTTTCCAAGACATTTAAAACACGACATGATCTTTCAATAGGTTTTAGCAAAATTACAAATATGTAATTTATGTATGTGTAAAATATTTAGTAAAATAACTCTACTGGAATAATTGAAATTGAACCAACAATGATTTCTCTTCTAAAGTATGTAATTGTGAAACAGAAAAAAGGCCAGACATTTCTACTCTCCCCAGAGCAGAGATTGATCAACTGACAACTAATTACTATATTTTTACATGCATTGCCAACTCGCAACTTGAAAACAGTTCAATTTGTGATACCTATAATTCGTCAATACATTTATACAGACCGACAAAACAATCGAAGGCCACTGAGCCAAGATAAGACCATCCTACATCATAACTGAAAGTTCACACACTAACCTGTCCCCCAGACTCCGACATGGTGCAGGTTGATATTTTAGGTACTGCTTCTCACTTTCAGTGATACAAAAACAACGCTTTTATTTAATCGCCTTTTTAAAGATGAAAGACCTTAATGTAACCGGTACGCTGTTGCTGTTACAGATATTACTTTTGTTGTTAGATGATGATCAACTTAATTGCACAAATCACCAAAAACTTCATTCACTTTTGAAAGACTTTTCTTTTCACAGAGAGTAATAAAAAATCAAGCCTTCTTTCCATTCCTTACACGTCCACCTTCATCTCGGATATATCTCACATCTGCAATTAAAAATGAACAAAATTTAATTAATAAACACACATCTACTTCATTTTTATAATTGGAAGAGTCATGAGTGAAAATCTTAACATGAAAGTGAATTCATTTCATGATTTACGCAAACAAAGTAGCGAACAAGGCAAATACCTAAAAAGAGTCCTTTCTTGAACAATAAAAATTAAACTTTTGATAACTATGATGAATGATATGATAACACCTGAGCTGCGTTTGTTTATGTGGATCTTGTCCAAAAAATTTCCTTGTTCTAATCGCTAATCTTTAATCAATGTATTTTTTTGCAGGTAAACAGACAACACAGCCAAACAAGAGATAACAAAAAAACTATGCGAGAAGAGCCTGAGCCGAGCAAAGCCGCAATTGAAAAACCAAAAAAAGTATTTTTTATCTTTTAAGTTTCACTTTAGTTGCATTTCTCCACTTGCACTTCTGCTAACTGTCTGCGAAGTCTACACACGGCTAAAAACAGAGAGACAGGTAAAGGTGAGCAATAGCAATGATAATGACTTCAGTCATTAGAACTCGATTTGGTGAAATAATCTTGGCAATTTGGCATGCTTCTAGTTCTCGTGGGGTAGTTGTTGTATATCAAACGTGCAAAATAATATACAGACTTACAGGTAGTAAAACACAGGTAAATTCTACGCTTGCTCCGTTCTTCTTCTACTTTTGTGCCAACTAATTCTATTAGATTTTGCTTACGCAAACTGAAAAACAACAGTATAAGTTGTGATGTGCGTACCGAGAAGCACTTTAACAACTCAATTATGACTAATTGAGGAAAATTACATTAGAATTAGAACAGTAATTATACGACGACGATGAACAGAGCAAAATTGGTTGAATATTCAGCTCAGTTCACTCAAGTACAGTATAAACTTTCTGTAGGATGACGCAAGAAAATGAAGTTAAATCGTTAAATTTAAATGCAAACGCAAGCAAAAGCAATTTTAAGACAGCTTTGACTGTAATTTTTGTGCGAATTTAAATGTGAAGAACAGGAATTCAATTTTAAAACTTTCTTTCAATTTCACTTGGGTATTATTTCTGTGCCCTTCCATTTTCCTTGTAAAACCTCTAGTTTCCTTTTTCGTCACCGCCTTGTATGCTCATGTCAAGTCAAGCGATGTTTTAACTTACTTTTCTGCATCTAAAATTCACCATTGCCACATAAAGTTCATGTTTTCTGTCAAAATATTTATATTGTAATGTAACCAATACTTCTTCTTTGAACATGAACCTACTTGCCCGACAATCCTAAGAGGAAAATTGACAGTGTGTCATATAAGTTAAATAATCACTATTTTCTTCAGTTACCTTCATTTTGATAATAAATCGTTATATTTTTTTAAATGCTAGATAGATAATTTATCTTTTATCGATTTTTTACTTCTGTTTTTATCAACTCATAAGATATCTTTGCAGCGTCACGGTTTTTATTTTATTATCTTCATGAAATTTTCTCCTTCTTTTTTATGGATCTCCAAAAGAGGAATGTAAAACCGAAAGGGTTTACTACATTCGTTTAAAATGTGCTGTACAGTGTTGGCAAAGTAGTAATAATGAGTGTGGTTTTTAAACTTATAAAAATGAGTTTCTCACATTTTTTACCGTCTGATTGATGATATTACTATTTTTTGGTTTGGTCATTACATGAACAGGAAAGGAAACCGTTTCTCCTTCATACTAATTAACCAATCACCATTTTCCTTGCCAAAAACTTTTTTATTCTCTGTTGTTGCAAGCGTTTGACTCGGAAAAAAAGTCAGACAGAAACAACTTAAAGATTTTTTTTGTGGAGAGGTTGGTTGTTGGTTGCCGCAGCCCAGCAGAGAACTCCAACTACAACAGATACTCTTTTTCTGATGTTCACAACATCACACAAACTCTTCATAAAGTAATATTGCATTTGTAATGTATGTATGCAGGATAAGAATAAAATTAAAGCAAAATGTGTGTGCAATACATGTACATTATCGTGTTACGTTACAAAAGAAAGAATACAGCCGAAATCAGCAAGAAACTTGAGCACGACAGAAAAAGCTCAACTTTTATATAATGTGCATGATGGTTGTAAATGTATATAGAAAAGTAATGCTATAATTCCTGTAAGAATCTTGCGCTATCCCTTTAACCGGAAAGTGGGAAAGGGTAAAAATCCAATATTGAGATTCTTCTTTCCATAATAATAGGGTGTAAAAGTTGAGTAAACTTCACTATTGTAATAATGCTTGTGCATACACAGTCAGTAGTCAGTGATGAGTGTTAGAGGTATCGTTATAGTAAATGTTACAATATAATACGACTTACGACGACGCGACGACGGATAGACAAGACCACGTTATATTCTAATAATATGTTACCAATAATTCATATATGCATTTAAATTACATGCTTTACATCAAGGAATAATGTAATTCTATGCAGAAAACGCTGATCCTAGCTTGGACTTTCGGATTAATAAATGTGCATAAATATGAGCTAGTGATGGAATGGAACAAACCGGCATTAATCAGAGAATAAACTTCGCAGTTTGCATACAAAATGAAGAGAGTGGATGAGAGAAATCCTTCGTGGTATATTGTCTTCTTTGGTATCTGGGTAAAGGAAGGATTATCACGCTGAGAAATGCTGGGGATGCGTTGAACGCAAAAGTGTGATAGTTATTGTAAAAGATAATTTAGGCATTTTGGCAAACAGACATAAGGAAAGGAGCACGGAATATGAATTTAGTAGTACCGATGCGATGAGAAAAGTTTTACAGCAGGAGTAGGAGTCAAGTGTGGAGTTTGTGAGCCAAAAAGTCATGAAAAGTAATATGAAGACAATGTTGACTTGACAAGTTTTCTTGTTTTCTCTCTCAAAATGAGTCATGTTATTATGAGTATTAAGGTTGTAAAATGATACGACGAGTAGCCGCAGATGGACATATGTCATCAAAATGGACGACAAGTGGA
>JAQIWN010004928.1:0-10541 GCA_034699025.1 Entomobrya cf. arborea Gr-Col-00668 | reverse complement strand
ACTGCACTTGGATTGAAATTAATCCATGGACGTACTTGTTATTAGTCATTAAAGTGATATTTATAACGCGTACTAAGATAACTTTTGTAAAGCAAATAAGCGCACAAATGGCCCTGGGTCGGATATTTGTTTGTACATTTTTTTTATTAGAATAGTTCTTAACTTCAATAGATGATAAATTGTGTTGTTGATTCATTGGAACATGAGTTTACCATTTAAACAAAGAATGTTAGAACTACTTTCAGCAGATGGCATTCTAATTCACTCAATAAATGAAACAAAATTTCAGTTTTTATATTACTGGCGCTGGTATGGTGGTGGTAAAAAAATCTGGCCAACAATTAGAATTATCATTAGAATAAAAGCGTCGAATAATTAGGCTACACAAAAAATATGCGAATAGAATAGACAAGCAAAAATTTAAGGTGGGCAATTAAAAACGGTAAACTTAATCAAATCGAGTGCACACAATTAGGGCGGCTGTTGCAAAATTGTTGGCTTGTGCATAATCAAATATTTGATGAGTCACGTCAGTGTTACTGATAACTGACCAACTGTAAACAACAGTTTAGATTGACAAACTGGTACGTTTAGTAGTATAAAATTACGTTGTTACTCACGACAGAAGTATTTTTATAACCTGAAACAATTTATCAAACATGCATAGATAAGTATCAAGTACTTCACCCCATATGCTTATTTTTACATAACAAGGTATTTAGGAAGGAGTGGCTTTCCCTAACAAATCTACAATTTGTAATTAATTTCTCGATTCAGCACTGAAGCCACAATATGCTTGTATTTCAAGCAGATATGTTCACTGAAATATGTCCAGTAAAATCAGTTTCTAAAGAAGTAATAAATTTCAAAACTACTATCAAATAATACTTAGTTACAAATTTGAAACAAGAGTGACAAACTTCAAGATGATGCTAAATCAGGAAAGAACAATTTGGATTTGCAAGAAGAAACGACAACACCAACTTGTAAGTCGAACACAATACGATGGACAATTCTTGTCGTTAAAAGAGGCGACTCGCAGAAATCAATCTGGGAGACAATCAAAGAAAAAATTTCCTGGAAAATTGTGTCCTGTACTTCAGTCTAGTATTATTTCCGAAGCAAAATTTAGCCCATTGTGTCCCTCATTCTTTTTGGACGAATTCGCTACAGAACAACTAAAAAGATCGACCCATTTTGCCATAGAAGTAAAAGCCTCACAGCCTGATGTTCACAAGATGTTTGAACAAATAGCCTTGGATTTGAACAAAACTTGCTACACAAAGTTTGTTTTTATGATGAACGATCAAAGGAGTAGCTTAAGCCAGCTAGCTATTAAACCAGAAAAGGGGTATTTTGGCACACATGTGGAACTTCAATTATCAGTTTATGGACTTGAGAAAATAAACAAAGAATATGGAACAAGGACTCCACCGTATAAGTTGAATGGAAAAACGTCCTTACACCTTATTATTACCTCTGATAAAGCATTACAAAATGTAATCTACAATATTTTCATGCCATTTTATTTAAACTCGATGTTCAACAAGCTTCATACCATTGTTGTTGGAGACGGAAGTAACCTTGTGACTTATAAAGCACCATTAACCCACACTAGCCGTTTCATCATTTCAAAAGCTATAGGGTATTGGAATGATAATGGCCTTACTGAAGCCAAATTAAACAATTGCCCTATTCTCCTGTCCCCACATTCGAAAACCAAAACAGTTCAATTAATAACCCACAAAAGTAAATCCCCAATTACACTTGTCACAGGGGTATCCGGAGGTGGAAAATCAACACATCTCAACGTGCTGGCTCATCACTTACAAAACAAACGGTTTGTTTTGTGGTTTAACTTGCCTTCCTATTTGACCCACATAGTAACTCATGAAGTTCCATCGAACATAGGACAAATGCTTAAAGAAATGATTAAACTACGTGTAAAAGATGAGAAGAAATCAATAGAAATTTCAAAGCTCATTATTACAACCAAAAAATCTACAGTGTTTTTGCTCGATGGAATTGACGAAATACCAAACGGAATGGAGAAAATCAGTCGCAATATTTTAGAAATGCTAAAAGGTAAAATGGACATTTAATTAAACAATATAGTAGTAATAAACATTACAATTCATGTTTTATATTTTATGCAGTAGGGTTGTATGGTTTAGTTGAAACCCCGATTTTAATCGTGTTTTCTTTATCTCTTAGGGTTTGTATTAGAAATGAAGAATAAGATGTATTTAGCCTTGGAAGATGCATCATTAGCCGAGCAATTTTTGCAGCCTTGTAAAATATTAAAGATTCCTACACTTACAGCAAATCAGTCCAGAAGCATTATACAGGCGCAAAACAGTAAATGCACAAACACATGGACGGAGGAATCTTTGGACAACTCATTGCTAGCTAGCACTGCACTTGGATGTGTTTTTATCGCTGATTATTTTTCTGACTCGCAATTTTGTAAATATCCTCCCAAACTTAAAGCGGCCGACAAAGTCTGTAAAAATTTCGATAAAATGTTACTCGCTAAAACGGCAAGGTTTTTCATTTCTAAATCCACCACAGCATACCCTTCCACCAAATTTAATAACTCATCAGACGATGTGTTAGACCAGTTGAAAGAGTCGTTTGTATGGGGTCACATTCCATTAGCTGTAGAACAGTTTTGTCCCTCAAAAACTTTTCCAAGCATACTTGCATTCAAGTCGGATCACATTACTCATGAAGACTTAATAGACTTTGGTCTTTTGTGTATTGATTCCACTGGAAAGGAATTAAAATTTGTTCATGCGTTCTATAATGAATATTTTATAAGTCTGGTTCTTGGTAAAGCAGCAACCGTGCCAAAGGATACCTTACATAAACACTTCCTTGACGAAATAGCTACACTTTTTGTCGCATTTATATATGATCCGTGTAAAACTGGTATGTACTTAAACTCAAGTAATTATGAACATCAAAAACGTTCCGCTTTTTTCCTTCTCAGGTATCATATTTTGGATGAGCTTTTGACAGACAGAAGTCTAAATCCTGATTTTGTCGATGCTGTTAGAAAGGTGACGAAAGAAAATTGCTTTGACATTCTTTGGAAGAACCTTGACTTATATCCAAACCTGCGTGAACTAATTTTAAAAACGCAAAAAAAATGTAAAGAACATTAGTTTTTAAACTCTAAGCTGTTTCAGTGAAAATGTAAACATATTCCAAATAGAAGAAAAAAACAGTAAAACTAGTTAAGAAATAAATTTAAATATTATATATGATCACGTGTAAAAAATCAAGACATTATAACTAATAAAATATGTTTTCAAATCACACTAGTACATATTTAAATAGTAAGCAAATATTTGATAAAGCCTAAGTAATATAATAATAATAATGTTTAAGCAAAAAATTTAAATGTTTTAAAAAGATTGACTGAATACAACACTTGATTTGATGTTTGCATTAGGATTATTTATTCCATGTTGTTAAATACTACTTTTGTACTACGTCAATGCTTGCATAAAGTTTGTATTTTTCACTGCAAGTCCAAAAGCATTTAGTCGAATTTTAGGTTTTCCTTAATACAATACACAATTTTTTCCAATAGATAGTACATTGGCAATTACAATATTGTTTTTTAAATAAATTATTATTAAGATTTCTGAAGAATGGGAACAAATGTATATTAAATGTAGTATGTTTATTAAAGCAGGCAGAAATCAAGCGAGATATTCAAATAGTTGTTATTTAATTTTATGCGACTGTAGTTTATGCCATGCATATATGTAAATGTAACTGTAAAATATCCCATTTGATAACCCCCAAGGGTCAGGGTCTACCGAACGGGACCCCTATGGGGAAAAAAAATAATTCCATAAATCATCGTTATATGGCATGAAACGTCCACATCTGGTATCACTTGGCCGATTTCAAATACAAAATTTTGAAAGTCGACGACACTGAAAAATTTTGATTAATTTTTTTTTTCCAAACTCCCAATACGTATGTGGCATTCTAATAAACACGACCTTCTGAACATTTTTTGCCGAATAAAGTTTTTCGACTTGCCTCACCGTGTTCCAGTTATGGCACTACAAACCTTTTTCGGGCATTTTTTTGATGATTTTGGAAATTGTGAATTTTAGTCAATTTTGTTCTAACCATGATGATTTATACAAAAAAATAGGGGTCCCATTGGGTCCACAATGACCAAATGATATAAAAATGGTAGAAAGATGGGTCAACTTTAATCTTTGGAAGTTGAGTGCTTTTAGTATTACTGTACTATGTTTCCTTGGATTGGAACAAAGTAAGGCAACTCAAGGCAAGTAGACGTTATAGCGAGATTCAATGCATTGTAGTGCTGCTTGGAATCTCGGTATAACGTCGACTTGCATAGGAAAAAACAACTGGAAACGAGGATAATGCAATATTTTTTTGGTATCCATTGAAACATAGTACATCAATTTCGAATAGCATTGGAGTCATACCCTTCCTTGTAAATTAGCATTTTTGACCGTTGACCTATCTGGTTGTTGGTTATCTAAACCCTGACCCATCCTAGTAATATTCTTTTTTCACATTTTTGAGTAAGTTGAAAATCCGGTGAATGATTTTCTGAAAATCCAAAGTACCTGTTGTCACAGCACAACACATATCGAGTGTATACACAATATGGTCTGCGATTTATTTTCAAGATTCCGGACCTCACCATAAAAACGAATTTATACTTTTATTTTAACATTTATAACTGCATTCTAAATTTTATTCCATATCATTTCGATAAATATATATTTTTCATTTTTTCAGATACGAGAAATGACCCATATGAGCAATATTGCATTTGAACATGGGACATGGAACAGAAAAAAAACTTGATACATAACACATGCATTACTGTTTCACAGCTTACCGAAGACCAGTATAGTAGCCTAAGACTGCATTTGTTTGACTCATATTATTATCTTAAGACTGCTTATCTAACATCCAATATTTAAGCTGCATCATTATTATCGTCGGCCAAAAATGAAGAGATTGGTTTTTTAATTGAGGTAAAGTATCGTCATAATTGATATGAAGTTCGTTGGTGTGTTATTCATCAAAAATTTGTTGAGCCAATGTCGCTTCAAAATGCAAATGACTAATTCAACATACGTTCGTAACAATTCATATACACACACTCACAAATAACATCACTATATTTCATATCAGAATTTGGTGTAAATGTAATTTGACTACTATAATGTGTAACGTGTAATATTATAAAAATATGTTATATAGATATCAGCTCTAATTTACGTCCATTTATCAATGAAAATAATTCGTGAGACATACAGTGCTATTAAAATGGGAGCAATGTGGATTATAACTTGCAATGAGTAGGCCTCTTAAACTTTAAGTTATTTAACTGATCAAGTTTGAGAAAGCAAGTACATAACTTAATGAAGTCAGTCGGTGTCCAAAGTTACGTTTATCTTTGAAATATTAAAGTATATTTTATCTCCAAAAAGTAACTGTACAATAGGAATTTTCGGCTAAATAACTAAGATATTTTTCAATAAAAACTACATTTTTCAAAAACAATCTAAAATTTATCAGTGATTTATTGCGTTCGGTGTCGCTAAATATTGCCTGTGTTCGATCAGATTCCCACAATGAATCTAGATCATCCCATGTTTTTAGAGGTGACAAATTTGGGTCAAATTTTTGCAAAGTTTGCTGCTGAACTTCACGGCATGTATGAAAAACAAGGATATGAGGATAACAAAATGATAACCATACTAAATAAGGAGTATGAAAAAGATTCAAAAATGAAACTAAATGAATTGTGCACTTTAGAAAGACTTTTAAAAACAGAAAAAGAAATAATCAAAGCAAAGCAAAAGACCAGAGAAGAAAAATGCAAGAATGCCAAGAAAAAACACGAGGAAGTAGATAACAAATATAAAGAAATTCAAGAAGAATTTAAAATCTTAAAGAAAACAAATCCGGAGAAACAACCTACGGCCGAGCTATTGAGTCATGGATCAAAGCGGAAAGAACATTGGAAAATATACAAGCAATGTGAAACGCAAGTAAATATCTTAAACAAACAACTTGACACCAAAGAAAATAATTTGAAAAAAGTAATGCAACAAAAGGAAACATTTTCATCTGTCGACGAAAAGACTCAGCTAAAAATTGAAATTGATTCCCTTATTTTTATACACCACAACTTGGAAGAAAAAACTGCGAGAAACTCATCGGACGAAAAAGAATTAAATCACCTTTATTGGGTAATTCAATATAAACACAGGGAAAGTCTTCTACACAGAGTCGAAGATGAGCTATACCACAAAATTGGGGTTAGCGAAAGCGAGGAATGGCTAAATAAAGTTGATGAGGAAGTTCGTCAAGCTTATGCCAAATATCGAGAAGATAAACACATACGAAGAATATGTTATTGGATGTTTCGTGCAGTCCGCAATTCCAAAGAGCACTATATAAATCATAGAAACAATCCAAACTATGACAAAGCATTAGAAAAAGTTGGACCCGAAGAACTTTCATTTCTCACCTACATGATAAATACTTATGAAGATTTGGTACCTGCCACAATCGAATTTATCATGCAAAATGAAGACCTACTTCCTGAGACGCACAAAACATTACGTCATTACTGCCCGAGAATAACCAAGCCAGTTTTTAACACGTTTGACACCTTGGCTAGAAATATGATTGACGCAGTGTTTAACCAGCTCTACACTGGTATGGTTTTCCCAAACTATATACCAAAATTAATTATATACAATAAAACACTATCTGACTACTAATCCATAGGTATGGAATATTTGTTAGCATAACATAACATAGCATAACGTAAGCATAACGTTCTATTATAAAATTATGAATTTGTCTTGACTAAAATTATGAATTATGAATATATATATATATATATATATATGTATGTATCTACAAAATATGATGCATGCTCATTTTATTTGGTGCTACAAATATGTACATACAAAAAATTCACATGTATATATACAGATACCCATTAGTGCTTTTTTGGCATTGAGGTCAATATAATATTTGTTTTTTTTTCTTAGAAAAATTAATTTGTCAGTTTGATACTTCCAATGAAAGCCTTCTCCTAGGTTACACTGCATTTATCAGGGCATCAACTCAACATGCCTTTCCTCAACCCCATATTAAAATTGTAATCGAAATTAAAGCTGGGAAACTTCATTTCGATGATGGCATATACAACTGGGATGCTGATGTTTTGGAAAAAAAATCCATCCGAATCGTGGAGGCCAGGAACATTAAAAGAGAAAATTTCGTGCATGCTGAAAATGCTATATACATTGTAGCTGACAGTACCTTGAGACAACAGTGTCAAGATATGTTTTTAGACTGGTGCAGGATGGAAAAAATAAATGTAATGGAACGGAGTAGGAAATGGTCTGACCTAAATCAGGAGACTCAGATAAAATTGAAAGATAAGCTTTTAATGGTGACTGGAAAGCCACGAAGATTTTCAGATGTATTTCTGGATAAGAGTCATATCCTTTTTGGTGCAATAGAACAAATTGTCAATGACAATTTACTTCAAAGACTTATTGAAGATGAAGAGCTGGACCTTCTTCGACAAACGGTTACACTTCCAGAACATTACATTCTTAACCCTATCAATCTAGCATCTAGGTATTTAATGAAATATATATACATAAGTACCAAACATAACTTATACAACACCGTAACGTGCATGATTCGATTCAATAATTGATATTTTTGTTTTTGTAGCACTCGAATCAACATTTTGTATGGTCGCCCACTTATAGGGAAATCATTAGCCTTGAAATGTTTGCAGAAGGATACGCACACGAAAGATCTTCTGTATACGTTCAATTTCAATAGGAAAGAGACCGGTTTTATGGGATTAACAATAAAAGATATCAGTCAATACTTTCTGCCGGAGTTCAAGAGAGGCCATGAACCGGACTTGGAGTGTTTTCTACATCTTGTCCACACTAGTAGTTCCATGGTAATTATAATTGATGGGGTAGAAAATCTATTTTGTGAAAATGAAAAAAGGATTGAAGAAGAAGAATGTTTTAAAAAATGTATTGAATACTTAAGATCCCTCCCAGTAGATAATCCAACAAAGCTGTGGATTGTGACGAGAAGTTCAGCAAAACGTAAAATCAAAAGTATGCTTATGGCGGAAACGAACACAATGGAATTTTTGCATCCAGATATTTGTAATTTTAAAAGCTACATGAGTCAGCATTTAGCTAAAAATAAAAGAACGGGCATTATAACGGATATGGAAATGCAAAAAGTAGAAAATATTTTAAAGTATTTGGCGGATAATTTTTCAAATAATCCATTTCTTTGTTCAGTAGCCACCGAAGAATTACTATATAAAGATGTGGCTATTGACAAGTATCAGTTATCTAAGTTACTAGCAAAGTCATACTTTAAAAAGAGCATTTGTGAAACATCAGTTAACTATTATGGTTATACAGATAATTTGAGGAAGATTTTTTTATTGAAACATATTATTTTTGCGTTTAATGCTTTATACTTAGTTTTAAGTAAATCTGAAAATTTCACAAAGGTGCAAAATCACCTTCCAACTCTGAAATACGATATTTATACCGCAGTAAATGTAACAAATTTAAAGTCAAATTATATAGATTATGGTTTGTTGCGTTTAGAAAATACTCAGGAGGTACAATGGGATGACATGGTACCTTTTTATGAGCAAACAATGTGTAATTACTTTCTGGCACTTTGTTTCCTAGAAACGTATAATGTGACTGATAATCGTGTAGACGATCATTTTCGTGCACGTGCCGAAATTTTTCGTTTTATTACAGCAAATAGTGTTAAAATGGAAAGTTTTGATGGAGAAGAAATAGAATACTACGTAGAAATGTTAGGCAAAGAAGAAAATTACGAGAAAGTATATAATAAGCTTCTCAGAATATCATCTGGAAATTGGAATGTTGCTAGATCAAATAAACAGCTATCAAGTAGCTACTAGTTGACAGGTAGTTCAAAATAAAATGTTTTAAATATAATACTAAATGACAAACTTAGACATGTTTTGATGTAAGTAACAAACATGAATTTAAAAAAATCAAATGCAGTTCTATAGTTTATATTGTAATATCACTTTCATCAAAATGTACAAATTTAGCAATAATTTGGCCAAATGTATAAATATTTATTGTGTGTAATCTATAGACTCTCAAGATTTATATTAATATTTATTCTATTTAAGATTTATGGTAGTACATTTAAAAACTCAATCGAAAAATTCTAAAATACAAAGCAAATTTTAATATTAAATCCATTAAAAAATAAAATCTGGCTCATCTCATGTTGAAAATTAGTCTAGCGAAAGTTAGTGACTCAATGTTAGTAAAATATTTAAACGATATTAACTAATTTGTTAATAAATAAGCATATTATAAGTATAACTGAATCCAATTTATGGGTTTCCTAAACTAAAGATTTTATTTAATATGCCACCTAATTCTTGACATTTTTAACCAAATATTTCGTGTTAAAGTAGACTTATGCAAAGTAAAATTTTCGAGTATTTTTTTGTCAAAACCTGAGTACTTAAAAAAATATTTTCTCCTAATAGTATCATTCGAACAATATTCGTATTACGACACATATTTAGAATCAAGTTTCAAAATTTCATACAAAACGACAAAAAATCTTAACGTAAATCTGCATGGCCCATTTTCTAAATGGGTAAAACTTAGCTGGAAATTTGTGGTGTGTGTGGATAACTTTAATGACGTTATGTTTAATTGTATTACATCAAGGTAACATTTTCCTAAATATACTATTATAATAGTATTTATTTTCTGTCAACTGTTGAAAAAGTAACTTGGCTAATTCTATGAAATAATGGTATATTGTAAGTGAAGTTTGTTTTCTGATAGAAATGATAAGCATTTCAATTGAAAATATATAAATCGACCCAAAAATTCTAACTTCAAACTTTTCTTGTTTAAATTTTCAACTAAAATTGTAATATCTTTTATAAATGTACAAAAATGTTTAAATGACAATGAAAATTTGTACATGTTTCAACAAAGATTTTCAAAAAAAATTGCTATGCATTATCATTGTTGTAGAAAGAGTCTGTCGTCTGTAAGGAAGTTTTTTAGAACGTTTAAAAAATAAAATAATTTTAAATCCAAATAAAATTCCTTACTTGTCAAAAGTGTATTTTGTTGTACTTTTTATAGTGCTTAATTGTTCTAAAAATAAGCATATCGATGCATGCGAAAATCGGCTAAAAGAAGCAATGCATTTAGCCAACCTTAAAAAAATATATAATATTTTTATTTTTTTTTATCATGTTGCTAGCCACTTTCCTATGTTCAAATATCAGAAGAAAAAAAAGATATACAAGGAAAATCCAACTCATCCCAACAAAACATATTTAATGCTAATTCATAATGGGTGTTTTTAATCGAGTTCGAATGGTAAATTTTTCAATCTCATAAAATCCAAATATTTTTTGCTCACATTGTTACTAG
>JAQIWN010004927.1:0-10541 GCA_034699025.1 Entomobrya cf. arborea Gr-Col-00668 | reverse complement strand
GGAAAACGAAAAACATGGCAAGGCCAATATTTTTTGGCATGTTTCCACTAAATTAATAAATTGGTGCATGGACAAATTAAAGAACAAATCAATCAACTCCAATGACCAACCCGACTCGACCAGATAAAAACGATTGTTCAATGCGATAGCCAAATAGAAATATTTATACAGAACAGAGAAACCACAAAAACAAACACTCCCAAAAAAAACACCGAGTTTGTTCACGACGCCATGAAATTGATAATAATTTCCCTCGATATCCCCTCATCTACAAAATTAAAGGCCAAAAACTTCAACCTGCATAACATGTCACAAACTAGTGGCCCCATAAATAGGTACTGTACAAATTCAACCATTTTTCTCATAATCGGCAATTTTCTTTTCTGGAAAATGGATATTATGATAAAAGGATGCCTACATTTTGGTAAAATAATTGAAATGCTAGAAAAACTAGCTATTGCCCTACTGCGACTCACTACATAACATATCTATTTAGGAAAAGTAAATATGTGTGCATATGCATATTAGTTTATACGATGATATGCAATTTTATTCCCCATATCCCATCACTGCCACCATTTTTCCCATCAAGTACACACAGTTCTTGAATTGCAAATGAAACCCGTCAAGTGGAAAAGTAGCAAACTGCATTTTTCTCTACTTTTTTTATTCTATTCCTCCAAAAAACCTTCTTGTTTTTACTTAAGTATGCCTTTCCATCCGTAATATCTAGCCAACAGAGAGCCATAACATTATGAGCCATCCTTACACGCTCTCATGCACAAACTTTCCACTACTTTCTCTCTCATTCGTTCCAATTGTGACAGGAGTTTTCAAAACCATGCTTTTACCCTTTTTGATTATCTTGGCCTAGAAAAAAAAGCTAAACACACTAAAAAAAATTTCCTCCACTATACTACTTCACTTTACTAGGCCATCGTCATCATCATTTGCTTATGTAAACCTATCAACTTGTCACAAAAAAAAACTATGCTTCCTTAAACTTTACCTACCTACATAACCGATGATATTACAACGACAACGCTGATGACTACAAACTTACTAGTTTATTTCCGCGTACATTCTTTTTTTTTATTCTTCTATCCACCAGGCTGAAAAAGTACACATCAAACACACGTTAGTATAATAACGAGTTAGCACACAAAAAAATATACAGGGAAAAAACGACAAAGAAGTTGACGATCATCATCATGATTATCATCATCATCCATCCTCCTGATGAAAATGCATGCGTTTCTTGTTTCTAGAGCGTAAAAAACTCAGTTTTCCAGCAATATTCCGACGTTTTTTTACTCTTGTCTGTCATATTCTGCTCGTCTACAAAACGCGAAACGACGGCGACGGTACAAAGGGAAAACTAAAGCTTGAGTTAAACTACTGTGCACTATTGCCGTTGCTTCTGTTCTAGCTCGCGCTCTCTCTCTTTCAACTCCCTAAAGAGCCCCGTAGCCAAAAATAAAAGAGAGAAAAAAGGAGTTTGAGAATTATAAATACATGTATGATGGTTAGGAAAAAAAGTGGGATCGAGTCTCCTTATGCTCCACAAACTTTCTTCCTTAAGGTTGTTGTTCATGTTCAGAGGTTCCTTTTTACCGGAACTGAATGTATTGTGTGTATAGAGCAAAAACATGGGACTGGAAATGGTATTGCACAGAGCACATGCTGGAGAAAAGAAGGAAGTGTTGAGAAATTCAAAGAGACAGTTATTTAGATATATAGAGGATATAAAAGGCCTCTTAAAGGGCTGCTATTACACACTACACACAACATAAAACAGAAGCACCCCTGTACATTTTCCTAACGGGTAAAAGTAAAGTAAAAGTAAGTAAAGTAAACCACCATCGTGCATAAAGGAGAGAGAGAAAAAACATTCATCTATTCATATACATTTTGTGTACTATACTTTTTAGTGTTTTGGGGAAAATACACTAAATACACATACAATAGGTATTGGGTACTCTTTTCTGCTGAGAAAAAACAACTCGTTGTCCATAGTTCATACTTGTGCTTCCCCACTAATTTACTTTTAGTTTGTAAAAAATACATTTTCACTTTTTCCTGTAATGCATAACATGGAGGTAGTGTGTGTCCTTGGACAATTCATGAACACGAACACGGAAGCTCAGAAAAAACTATAAAATATAATAATATCATAACGCGTTAAGTAATATGGTATGCTGGTAGGGAAAATTATGACACGGAGCATGCAATATGCAGCAATAATAACTCCAGTGGCATGCTGGCATGGAATAAAGATAGGAGAAGTTGAAGTCTATAGAGACGACGACTATTACCTATAACTTTACCTGAGGGCTACCAAAAGAAAAATGCAATGTACAAATATAATACTCTTGAATGGATGAAAAGGAAAATGGTAGAAAAGTGGAGTTTTGTTTCCTTCTTCCCAGAAGGGGAACTAGAGACAAAAAAAGGACTGTGAACTCGCTCTTTTTTATACTTGCTGCTATCCATGCAGCTGGAGAAAATTGATTTATCTATTTTTAAAATGGAATGGTCAGAGGGAGAAATGGAAGACATGAAGACGCGGAAGTGAAACAGGCCATGTGTCTCTTGGACAGCAGTGGAATAGAAATGCTGAGGGAAGTAAAAAATAAAATGTACGGAAAGTGTATGCCATTTCCTTTTGAAAACTCCTTGTGTCCTGGGTCGGGATACGAAAATTGAGGGACGTAGTTAGAAAAAAATGCATACATATATTGTCTCTGTACTCATTGACTTGCCTTACTACTATTACTTTCTTTCTGAGAAATGGATTATTTACAAAGAGAGGCATGAAAGGGATATTTATTGGTAAGCAAAGCGTCAAGTCAATATCTGTCGGTAATTTTTTTGTGTGGTCTCCACCATAAAAAAATAAAATTATCTAGTATCTACAAACCTATAAGACAAGAGGTACATACATATATACATTATATCCACTTAAAAGAAGACTACACATCACATGAATGGTTATTCATTTTATTTTGTGGGAGCGTGTGTTTTTAACAGTACAAGTTGGTTCGAAGAAAATGGGAAACGAGAGAGAAACGATAGAAAAGAGAATAAAGTTTGATCAATTTTTATTTTCCAGTAGCCAACCAAAAGCGTCTTGTGCTATTGTACTTTTAGATATAGGTTATCTACACGGCGATGCTCAATTGTACTGCTACTACTCCGATTCTCTGTGTGGCATATTATATGTAATAGGTATATAAATAAATGTAAGGGGCAATTTGCCCAAAACTGCCAGAAAACGAGAGAAAGTGGTAACAAGACCAACACTTTATATGCCTATAAAGATGTTCATATCACCACACATCACCGCCACCATGATTCGATGGCATGCATGCATACATATCATGCATGGCCGTTATGTTAGGATTTTTTTTACAATTCTCCTTGTTCACGCACACAGAAAAATTCCACTTGCCAACAATAGAAAAAAAAATCTCTCTAACATAAACATGCATACTATCACATCACCACCAAGTTTCCAGCACCACTGCACACAAAAAAAAACAACAGTGATAACAGAGGTGCAAGTGACAAGTGGTATAAGAAGAAAAAAACATGCTGACGATGAAACCAAAGTAGGATGCATAACACTCCGATAAGATGCAAGAAAGCCTTACAGTGAAAATGGCCATTATACATTTTTGCTGTACCTTTTCTTGTCCCTCAAAACTAGGTAAAAAAATGGTACAAGAAAAGAAGCAACGAACTTTAAAAATACTTTTGAACACCGTGTTTTATTCTTTTTTTCAATCCGGCTTCTCTCTAATATAAACTTTACCAATTCATGCTATGTAGCTATACTACTACTGCAGCATCATGAAAAAAGTTACGCACTAAAAATGAGATGAAAATAAACCAGAACAGGAACAACCAAGGATGAGCCTGGGATCAAGAAAAAAGTATATAAAAATCTGTGTACAAGCTGAATAGAGAACAGTCGAAAGAGAAAAAAAGAACCGTTCCTTTCTCTCGACCAGTTTCCCACCACCACTTTCCCTTTTTTATTTCGTCTGACTTAAAAAGAATAAGAAAAGGAGGTGTGGGGAGTTAACAAATAAAAAAAAGCTTGGAGAGGTATACATAGTATTAGTACAGTTTAGTCTACTATTATAAAAGTCATAACACACACGGAACATTTGAAAACATATATGTAATAAGAAGGCATGGAGAAAAAAACTGCTTCACTGCTATTTTGGTGGTCGTCTCTGAGTTTGCTTACACAAAAAGAAAAAGTGTGTGGAAAAATGTTTACGGCTGCCATCATAATATAAATACTACTGTGTTGACTGCTGCTGTGGTGGTATATGGCATGACATGGCGTGTTATGTTAATAAAAAATATAGCATGTGTGCTTGTCTTGGTTCTCCTGCTGTTGTAGTAGATTTTTTATGTTCTTAAGGAGAGGAGGAGGAAGGCACACATGAGCACCTGCTCCTTAATATTTTGATGCCAGGCGAGAAGTTGGCGAAAACAAGAAAGGAAAGTAAGCATATCCGAGTCCAATGTCCGGTTCAAGTATTTTTTTTCTTCTTTTGAGTCTCACACACCAACAAAAAACACCATAAAACATTTTTATATGTAGTTACCTACTTTGCAACGCCTTCCTTATATTTTACTAGGAGGCCGTGCACTGCATACAAGTCAACCAACAAAGAAATATCATCACGAAACATTCCCATTTTCTTTTGTGTTTTTGTGAAGGAATTTAATGCCAAAAGAAGTGCAGGGATATCTGTATACATGTGTGTGTGCATTATTATGTGCATTCTACCGTAAACAGTTTCCACTCCTTACATTTTTCTCAGACAGTCTGTTATATGATGATCAAGGCGAATGATGGGACAATGATAATAGTTGTATAACAATCAGTTTGGAAGGATGATGATGATCATGATGGTGGTGATGATCATAATCATCATCGTAGCTCCGATCATTACGATCATGATCATAAGGATGATGATGACAACGATAAACGCTTGAGAAAATAGTTTTTCTCTGACAACTTTTTTTTTCTTTTTGTTGCTCTTGTGAAAGAAGATATCCACTTTATTTAGTGCTTAGACGGCAGCAACTTGCATCATCATCACTCATAGTAGCATGCGTTCGATCAGCTTCCACCACCACCCACCAACGCAAATATAATTTGGTATACTGGATCATATCATAGGTATCATGGTATCATAATAATAATAATAACTATATAATAATAATGACAATCATATAGAATCCTCCTCAACTTTCTTTTGTAGATAGGCATTGGTGGATTGAATCTTATTGATTTTTATAAGGATTCTGTTCACTGAACACAAAAAACGACACGACTGCCTTGAGAAGGTTGTATAACGATAAAGTAAATGTCGTATTCTCATTTTTTTGTCAAATTTTTCCTACAAAGAGACTTTTTTATCTGTGATACCAGCAAAATAAGCAGATTTTTTTGCTAAGCAAATCGCAAAGAGTTTTGCCATAAAAAGGCATAATACTCATCATCTTTTCTATCATCATAAAGCTGTAAAAGTGTTTGCAAGAAGAGTAATAATCGGAGATCACATCATCACAATCGCCATCATCATGGTCATCTTCAAAGAGGAAAGAAAAATAGAGGAGAAAAGTGAGGACAGTAAAGAAAAAAGTAAGAAATGGATGAATCATCACAAAAGCTTCTTCTTCTTTTTTATACATCTGTCCACCTTTCTATTTCTGGGCTGTTCAACGAAAAGGATTCGACTTTGTACGGTAACAGTTACACAACAAAAAGGAAACTATTCATAAAATCAAACATAGAAAAAAATGTTGATTACGTTGATCATTTTCGGTACGCTCCAAAAAGTTGTAGGAGTACCTTCATCAGTGTCACATGATATACATAAAGGGTTAACTTATATAAATTTTCATATGCCCTATTTGGGTGGTCTTTAAAACAGTCTCTTCGTCATCAAAATTTTAGTATATCCCCCTTTCTTATTTTTCTACAGGAAGAAAGCCAATATAATAATCAGATGCAATATGCTGAATATTATAAAATATGATTACGTACTCTGGTAAGAGTCCAGTTGAGAACATGCAATGCAGGTAATCTACCTAAAAACATTAAGTATGTATTTTCTCTCTGTTCTTGAGCTCACCTCTACTTTCCTTCAATCCTCTTCACTTTGAGCTGTTCTTACATCACCACTTTGTTCATTACTCATGCATGCATTCATTCTTGTATATGTAACCCTACCACGAAAAGTACAATCATATAATAATCATAATAATAGCGCAAAGCACCACCACCAACAGCAGATGGAAATGAAACTTCCTTTTTCTCACAGGGAACATTCTTCTTACTATTTCTTTTGTTATTATTTCCTAAAAGTGAATAAAATGAATGAAAATTCACGAGGAAAGAGGCACACATATGGCTATTCCTAATGCTATTTGTTTGGATACTTGCGTGTTGCATTTGGCTTCCTTCTTTTTTTGTGAAGAAAGCAGCATGGCATGTCCATTACTAGAAAGTAATATACCTTTTACCTTGCCACTACTTTGGTTCCTTATAAATATATTTTCACTTTTTCTGCATATGACAGTATGTATGGCACAACACGGTCTACTTACACTATGGCAGTGTACTTTTTTGTATGATTTGATGTTTTGCTGATGATGGGAATGACCTTAAAGAAAAGTGGAAGAGGAAGAACGTTTTTGTGCATTCAAGCATAAAAAACATGTTGAAGCGTTCCATGAGACGTAGGATGGAAGTTCCAATATGTCTAATGAAATGTTATGTTACTTTTTACTTCTTTTTGTATACTTTCTCCTCAAGAAATATGTAACTACTGTAATATTGCATAACACATCAGAGAAACAGTAAGCAGCAGAAGAAGGCATCATGCAATCCACCAATAATTCAAAGGAAAAAAAATCTGGGTAATAATCCCAGGATACCTTATTACACCCTCGGAGAAAGAGGGAACCATATGATCATTCAATATAAGAATTGGGCAAGCAAAATCTGAAAAGAATACTTTAGCCAGTCAAGCCAGCCTATTCCATGTTTTTTTTACTTTAGCTACTCGCTTTTTATATTTTTTTTTCTGGCTACTGAATTCGAATTGTCGGCCATCCAATTTCCTTGCAAGTAAAATACCAAGTATACAGCAAATTTTTGTGTGCTTCCTGTCCGGGTCAAAAAAAGAAACCAAGAAAAATCCCTTGAGTGAAAGTAAAGTGGGTAAAAGTAAACAGTACACACAAAGAACGCTGTAGCTGTTCATAATGCTAAAGTATGGATCTATATATTTTTTTGCAAAATGAGGGGTCAACTAGAAAAAGGGAAAATGAATGGCAGTCAGCAAGAGAATAGTAGCGGAGAAAACAAAATAAATAAAGTATGTGGCTGATGATGATGATGATCCTCAGCATATTCTCGGGCTCGACCTAGATTCATCATTCAACTTTAGCTAGTTTTCACAGTAAAAGTAAAAAAAACTCTAAATAAAAAAGCATAGAACTAAAATAAAGATGCGATGAATTGAGTGCAGTGATGTGTGCACTGTGCACCAACATAACAACAACAGTGAAATCATTATTATTTTGAAAATGGTATTATGCCATGATGGGACTATGAAGTAATAGCTTTTGTGGTACAGACAGATAAAATGGAAGGAGTGACCTCACTTCGCATGAAATTCGTATCAAAAAAATTCCCTTTCACAAAGCAACATCATCATCATCGTTATTATCATCAGCTTTACTAGACAAAATTTTACTATATTTGGTTTGCTATGTATAAGTTTATTTTCTTTTTTGCGTTTCTTCTTTTTTCTACTCTCATGAATTTTCTTTTTTTATTATGTTTTTTTTTCGCAATGTTGTACTTCGTATCATGACTCATGATGATATTCATCTAGATATTTTTTGGTTTTTTTCTGCAGGATATTTTCATTTCATTTTATTCATCTAAAAATGTGAGAGAGGAGAAAGCAAACCCCAGTTTTGGTGAATGTTAAGAAGCGAGTGAATAACATACAAAATACGGACACGGACAGACAGCGGGGAAACCGTGGAAAATTGGAAAATCATGCTATGCTGCTGCTGTTGTTTAGGATGATCATGATGACTTGAGAACGTAAGAAAAAAAGAGATATGACCTGCACGAGAGAAAAAAGTAGGATATCTTCTTAGCAGATAGATGGATAGATTTTATTTCCACGAAAAAGAATCAGACAATGAGGCTACACACGAGGAGTACGGAGTACGTTTGCTTTTATCTGAAGCCGTATATGCATGAATTCATCTCTCTCGTTTTTTTCAGAACACAAAACGTCTTTACTAGCTGTTTGTACTATTTTTAACACAGCGTACACTGCAAGTGACGCTACGTTATGTAAGAATGAAAACAGATTCTATGAAATCAGATTTTCTCAGCGTGTACATATACTTTTACTGACTATATGCTATTATGGGACAGGAAAAAAGTCACTTTTATCATTTTGCGTAATGTACTTTCCTTTTTTTAGATGGGGCGTCCTTATTTGGTCTGGTCTGAGTGAGCTGAGGGCCCATTCATTCCGGATGCCACTTGTCTGAAACATTATTCAGGCCAAGTTACCGCCACTTCCAGGGCCACAGCCAAAATATACTTTTAAATTATACAATACCAAATACAAAGTGGTAACAATGCAAGCATACAATTTTGTGTGTTTTGTGGGCCACCATCGAGTACGTACAACGACCCAATCTGTCTGCGAAAATGTCCGACAAGGGAAGATGGAACGGTTTGCAAAAAAGAAAAGATAGCATCTTTCTCAACTTAACTCTCTCGAAAAAGTAAGTTTCGTGTTTTTTTTTGCTGGAATGACAAAGTCACGCACGACATATACACACATCCGCCCACGCACTTGTGCATTCTATTCTACAGATATGTATATCAACACTGATGAGCCTCAGAGTAGGCTTGTATGCACAATTTCCATTTGAAAAAATAATAAAAGAATTGTGTAAAGCCAAATATGATCATCGAAGAAGTATGTTCATTCAAATGGACATACTTTTACTTACTTTCCATTTATTGTGAAGCGGGGAAATAGAGACCTAGTGTAGTAAAAAATTCTTTGAGTTTAAGTACAGCATAAAGTTCTTTTCAGTGAATTCAAGGGATTGGCCTGCCCTTTTCTCTGTGTCTGATGCAAAGTAGACCATTGAAAGGTAATCTGTGACAGATTTTGGTTTTCAAATTATATACGACTTCCTGCGTCTTCTCTCTGAGATTTTTATACCTTCTTTTTTTCGGAAGAGAACATTTTTTATTGCTTAGCTCACATTTTACTACTTACATGTATATATTTATGAGCATAAGAAGAAGGCATATAAGTTGAATGGAAGAAAGTTGTTCTTAAGCTGTATGCAAATATAACGGATGGGCGACCATGCCATCGTATCAATTTTCTCTAATATCTTATTTAGCTTGGCGGTGGTGGTTGTGAGCACAAAGCGGATGAAGAACGGTGAAAAAAGGCAAAAGTGAATGAAATGGTGATATTATTAGGGAATGAGAAGACGGGTAAAGTAAAAGGAGAAGAAAAACACGAAATGTATAGGTATCGTGCGTAGTCGTCGCCTATCCTCCATCGCAGCTTAGCATGCTGCTACTTTTTTATGCCTTGCTTTTTCCTTGTTGCATTTTTATCAACAGAAGCATCATATCATCTGCATAAAACCAAGAGCATTCAACCAGCAAGCCAAGTAAGTCAGAGAAGAAAATAAATAAAGTGGAATTGTCTCTATTTCCAGCAGCATCCACCAACCATCCCCAGAATCACCACTTTTTCCCAAGCTTTGCAGTTTTGTATGGCAGGGCAGGAGATCTTATAATATGGCTTGCGGATTTTCTCTCTGTGTGGCCTGGCCAACCAACATTGCAAACTCCCAATTGGAACAACATACACAAAAATAACGGGAGCAGCCAACGAGGCAAAACTTTTTTTTCCATGATGAACAACTATGATGATCACAGGATGGTGGTGGTGATGTTGATGATGTTCTCATAGTTCACGGTGGTGTGCGCGCGATGCAAAATAGTTGCAGGAAATGACAATAATATGACTTATGTATATTTCTCAAGTTTTCAGCGGTAGTAAGACGAGAGATAATGTTGTATCTTCTGTTTGTATGCATACTTGTGTGGGTGGTTGAAACTATACCTCTATAAGTTTGAACACAAAATTCATACAAAAGTAACCGGGCTTCTCCGCTTACACACAGGGAGTAAAAAAATATGAAATAAAAAAGATGAAAACGCAGCCATGCACGAATGTAATAGTTATTTGGACTCTCTGCGAGTGAGTGTGTGGAACCCGAGACGATATGCATGTCTACAAACATACTATACCATAAAGTATCAGAATCACTGCGCTGATGACGATGATGACAACGACAACGATGACAAGAGAGAACTTTACTCTGCTCTACACTTCTTCACGTCAACATGAAGAGAGAATAAGAAAAAAATTAGTTTTTTT
>JAQIWN010004926.1:0-10542 GCA_034699025.1 Entomobrya cf. arborea Gr-Col-00668 | reverse complement strand
TCTCTCTGCATTTCATAATACATATTAAGCCTTTTGTGTTAATCATGTCAATTTCACCTCCTGCAATCGATTCAGTTGCATTTCCCCTACTTGTCTCCCTGCCTATATTGATCCTTTTTACTGTTTAACATAAATAGAATAAAAATCTGTTTTATTGTTGTTTAGTTGTCGTTGACATTCACACTTTTTCCTCGGTTTGGCATTCATGATCCAACTTTAAATGGTGTAAAAAATCTCACGGGTCTTTTTTCTCTACATATCACGCGCCCGATGTACCAATTTTGAAGAGTAGAGGATTTGTAGATGACAGGCACAGAAGAGACACAGGAAAGGTCACAGTATTCCGCACTCGGCAGCTTATTTGACGGTTTTGGTGGCTGCTGTCAGTGAACCGTGTTTTTGCAAGCCAAGACTAACATGAAAAATGGCAGCGGTTGGTGGTGGCTGGTGGCAATGGCAATCTGGCAATGAACTACAATCATGATCCTGACCATGATAAATGCACAGATTGATCTCTTATTACATCTTCTAGTTGCATTGGTAATGATGATCATGTTTTGTGTGCTTGATTTTATTTTGGGATTCGGTTCGGTATGGCACAAAATAATTATGATCCTTGTGGTCTGGTAACATTGCATACATGGTAATAAATAATAGATGAAATTGGTGTACCTCCTATGACGCGTGCACTCTTGCAACTTGAGCTGGCTGCCATGCCATTATGATGTAAAAAAGAGCGTCAACAACAAAACAACAGCAGTAGAAAAATGTCAACTTGAATACGATACCGAGATGCTCTATTTATGAAGTATATAGATTTTTCGTAGAAAAAGTGTGACTGTTGTAAAGAAAAGAAAAACAAGATTCAATGTCTAAAAATACATGAGGCACATCAATATCAAGTGCGCACAGACCTCCGCAACGAGACATTCATTTATCTTTCCCTTTTGCTATCCCATTCAATTCAACTTTTATGTGAATGTCATCATGTAATTTTATATGTTCGCTTTTTTAATACTGCCAAATCGACGAATAACAGTGAACAGATTGTTTAACCTTTCAACAGACATTAATATATACATGCAACCGAGAAGAGCAACAAGATATTTTTTGCGTCTTATTTTCTTGGAATAAATTTGCAGCTCGTAAAGATGAAAATGGGCGTGAAAAATGTATTTATTTTCTGTGCGGATTATCGAGGAGGCCATAGGACACGAGATTATCTCATAGTTTCAACTCATTTGTGTTCTTCTGAACTTTGCAGAGCTTATCATTGTCGTGGTTTGCTTGCAGCTGTCAACCCACCAGTCAAGCCAAGCCACCAAGTAAAAACGAAACTGTCAATGTTATTTAGATTGAGAATGATGTTTTCCTTCTGCAAAGTAAAAATATAAATGTGCCCATTTATCAGCAGAGCAATAACTAGCCCAACCAAATTTTATGTTGAGCCACACGGAACTCGTGATGTGATACGCTAGGGAAATTGGTCGTTAAATTAAATTAAACGAAGAAATTCGTTGTGTTATTCATGAGTATCTTATTGTAAACTTAATGTCAAGAACACAATCCACAATCGTGACCTTTCCGACTGACAATTTTTAAAAACTAAACCTTCACTTTTCCTTGCTTCCAGCAAATCCATGAAACACGAGATACGCAAGAAACTTGCATTCGAATTATGCAATATGAACATAAACTAAAATATGATCGTTAGACCAAAATCAACTGGGAATTAAATAATACGCAAACTGTCAATGCCCGACCGGTTTCATCATCTTCATATTCATCTCTCATTCTTGTAAAACACCTTCAACTGCAAGCTGTTAATGGCTAATTGATAGCTTTAACGGTGAAGAAGATGAAGAGTAGGTTGGATAAAGTAAAAATCTCATGAGTGAAATGTGAATAAGAAACAATGTAATGACGAAAGGCAATAACTACGAGGTTTGCGATTTGATGCTAGCATGACTATGACAGGTGACATTGACAACCAATAAATGATGGTTTTGACAGGCACCAAGACAATTATGGCGAGAGGAGATGTCTACTTTTGCTGCAAAAATCGATTTGTACAAGTTGCTAGGAAACAAACGGGAGTTTTAGGCCATTGGGCATTATTATGAACTTGCCACGTCACTTCACTTGTCAAAAAAAAATTGCTAAGAAATTCGAAATTCCATGAGAAATAAATGTTCATGAAGCATTCCAAAAGAGGCTTATCTGATAGAATTAGAATACTGAATATTTACACCATTTGGCTAATACAACACCTTGGCTGCAATCGACTGAACTGCCATGATTTTTGAGGAAATGAAAGGGAATCGTATTTGTGAATTTTAAAAGAAAATACTAGAACCAGATGTAAGCAACAATTCAAATATTTAAATGAGAGTGGATTGGTGTGAAAAGTCGTTTAGTTTTCATGTTTGAGTATTTATCTCTTGTCGTTTTTCCAACCTCCAAACCTGATTTTCATTGCATACATGTTTAGTTGGCTAGTCTGCGACAAAGCTACTGTGATATTGTAACTATTGTAGGATTCCTACCTATAATGTTTTTGATGGACACAAAATTTAAAAAAAAAATTGAATAGCTAGACACGTAAGTTATTTTACTACAGGTGGGGTAAACGACACTGACGAAATGCCGTGCTGCTTTTATTTTCTGCACTTAACGGTAAATGACATGATCAAAATGATGGTTCGGATCTAGTTCGTTGTTTTGCATGAGTCATTAAAAACTTACTTCTTCTGAGCTAACAGTGCAGTGACGCTCATATTCTCAACTTCTGGATTTAGTCAGGATCAATACAAGAGAGTAATTCCCTGTTGCTTTTCATCAATTATTGTTCACCAACCATTTTACCCGCTGGTATTTTTTCGGAATTAATTCTGCTGAAATGTTTTCGTGGAAAAAAATAACAGTGGCACCCATAGCACATAACCATAAAATGTCAGATTCCGCATCCACACAAGTACCGACTTTGTTCATTATTCCCTTTTAGATAAGAATATTTTTTCTTGTAGTTTTTACACAAAATGTATGATGCTGCATGTTTATTGTACTGCAACGCATGTTGGTAAGTCATAAGACTCGGCATATTCACTATAAAATATTCGTAAAACCGGACTTTGATGACTTCTTGACACAATAAATCGCAAAACGTTGGGTCCAAGTGCGATGCAGTGGTACCTGTGGTGTGATGATTATCGTGATACTAGGATGGGCTTTGAATTAATATCTGTGACAACCACGCAATCCCTACAGCTGTCAAGATTTTACTTGTCCACTGAATGGTACATGGAATTCAATTTCATGTCACTAAATCACTTATCGCTCAAAAATGTTAGTCGAAATGTTTGATCGCTTATTTTGACGGATTTTACTTAAAGTCACTGATGTTATAGCGGAAGGAGAAGAAAGACGTCAGTTAAAGAGAAATAAATTTGTGTGAATAAAATACATTCAAAATCAATACGCTTAAATGTCAACAATTTAAGTTGATGAAAATGTAAAAATGACAAAAGAGTGCATGAGCTGAACTTTTAAACTAACACTCAGCTACTTGTAAATAGACAGTTTAAGATCATGGCTATATTTGGTGCAATGAATAACCTCAAAATATTACCAGTTCACATGGTAAATACATAATTCTGAACGATTCCTTTTAAAGATATGTGAATGTAGACATAGAAAACTAAACAGAACGAACGGATAAAACAAGTAGGATAATGATACCCGTCTTAATCTATGCAACTTACCTTCTATTTTTAAAGAAAGCAACTATAGAAACACCTCCAACAAGTCAAAACTTATAACATTTATCATGCCATGTTTGTACTAACTACTAACATACCGACCGTGGGAACCCTTAGATCCCGCTCACCTTCATCCTCAACTCTGGAAAATGTAATTATCACAAAACTCCATTTTCATCTCATCAGCATCACTCTTATTTTATATGCTGGTTAGTCGGAAAATAGTAGCTAGTTTATGAGATTGATGGTTGCCACTGTTGCCAGTTGGTTGCCATACTTTGTTGTCTTCATCATTATCATTACTGTGACTCTGTGAGAAACATGCACGTCTCCCCGCCATTTATTTGGGTGGTCTTGCTGCAGTTTGTAAATGCATATTCACGCTTGATTGAGCAAGAATAATAGCGAGCAACATGGGAGGTTTTAGCAAATACTAGAGTACGCGTTCAAGTTCAATGTGCACAACTGGATCTCACCGTTTTGTATAGCTACAGACACTTGAACTTGTTTTCAGACTGTTTCATTGAATCACAGCTCACAACATAAAATTAAAGTGAAATTATATCGATTTCACATTTTTAGACGCAAATGTTAAAATGGACTGAAGCCAAAAAAGAGAGAAGGAAACGCTTAAGAACGACACGTAACGGCACCTTTTCATGACGTTATAATCTTGAATCTTCTTCGTAGTCATCAGTTTCTTGGTTCTGAGAAGTAGTCCAATAAAAAGACGAAAAAAAACTTTGGCATCTCTGTTGTTGCTGAAGTTAACAAAGTGTACAAAACAAAACCAAGTTGACAATTTCTTATTCGTTTAACTTTTGTAGCAATTAAAAAAAAACATTGAAAAAACATTTGTCCTTGCCCCCTGCTGTTTTTCTTATTTTACATTTCACTAGAAGAACAATTTGCAGAATGACCACGAAAATCGCTAATGATGATGAATGTTTAAAATTCGTAAATGCAAGAAAGTGAAAATTAATGGGGTTTAATATGCATGTGGATAACTGCATACATTAACTCTGTGGTGTGCTATCATAAATCTATCACAGAATATGCAGCAGTTAATGTGTGCATGTGGTAATTGTAGGAAATAAATTTTTGATTTGAGGATGCTGCTGGTGGTAGTGGTTGGCTAAGCTGTTATTAAATGCGACTCTGTGAGATCATAATAGCTGATAATCATAATAATAATGACGAATGGGAATTGTTGAGTTTCATTGCATTTTTCAACGTTTTCAACAATTTAACTGCTTGGCGGATGAAATAAAATCATTATTTTGTATAGCCGCCGGTGGTACTTGTCTGGGTTCGCCATTTCATCGTTTATGCGTTGCGTGCGTGAAAAAAATATCAGTGAAAGTTATTTTTCTGTTTTGACCGGGATCATCATGTCATAAGGTCAACCTTTAGTTTCTGTGTTTTTATTACACCTTTGATTGCCACTTCTGCTAACAGGCAACCAGTCCCATTTATTCAAAGCGCGGCGCGGCCTTAACAAAACAGCGATAAAATATAAAAAATACAAGTGTAAATGTAAAATGTTAACATAGCTTTCTTTGAAATATATTTTTAACGATGGGAATTGCCACTACTAACCCGAATCCCTGCCATATTTTTTATAATAGCAAATTGTTGTATATTATATTGTAAATGTGGAGGAAATGTTCAAAAATCCATTTCACTCATCTTCACAACTCATTGTTCTTGTCTTGTTAATGATGGGAGAGTAGTGTAGTGGTGTGATAACCATAAAAGTGATTGCTACTTTAATAATTTAACAACTAAACTTGCAAATAGCTGTGAGAAGATGTTAAAAATGGAGATGAGTTATTTATTCAAATTGAAAACGGAAAATTTTGGATTGTTATCCATTAAAAAAATAATAGCATCCCTTTTACTTTCTTTGGGCCCCCTCATGCATTCTTGGCTATTTTAAGAAAGATGCTTGAGACGAGATGAAGTGATGATAATAACATTGCTATCTTCTTTTCATTGCTATTTTCCTTCACAGCTTCTCACGCAGTCAGTTAAAATATTCTTCTTCACTTTTCTAATTTCCATACGACTCGCATGAGAAAATGTGCCAAAAGTATTTGTTTACAAAATTTCAAATGTTGTTGTTGTAGACGATGTTATGATGAAGTGGATCTTGAATGTTTCTTCTTCCTCTGCATTTCATTTACACTCATAAATATGGAGTGGTCGTAAATCAACTTGACAATGGGCCATTATACGAAACTAGCTTTTTGCCGATTTATTTCCCGAAATGAAATGCCTTCCAAACTACACATCTGCACAAAAATCTCTACGTGGCAAAAAAAATCAGGTGAAAATTATTGACTTAATGTTTTGGGCAATACTCTTCACCTCATCTTCATCCCTTTCTTTTTATGTCTAGTCTGTGTTTAAATTAAATTATCTAATCTAATTTAACATATGATGCGATGGGAATTTTTTTAAATTACGTTTTTTATATCTTTTTGCACCAAATAAGGCTGCATAAAGGTCGCGCAACTGTTCAAAGTTTAAAATGTCAGGACGACAAAAAAACTGTTATGTTAAGGTTCCCTGTCCTGTCCTCAATACACGAACCACATTAGAGCGTTATGCTTAAATGGAAATCGTCTATCGTAATCGAAACTTTTTCACTTTGAAGCAGTTTCATACACTCTTGTGTCAAATGGAACCAGTTTTAATTTGAGTGGTCAAGTTTGTTTATCTTTTTGAGTACTACATAATCCATTCTAGTTGCATTTCTGACACGTAATACGTAACGTAACATTGCATCGCACTCCATTTTATAAATTTAGATAAAACGAGATTTCGGTGTGTCTGTACTCGCTAGTTCTTAACTTTTAATTAAGGATCACTAAAAATGCATTCCATCGTTGTCCAGAAGCATATATTCTAGTCTTTTAGACACTAACCAAAAAAGGCATTTAGGCTTTGCTATTTAGGTAAGAAAAGTATGTAAGTAAGTGTAGTTGCATGATCAGTAGCTCGGAAGCGGCTGCCGACACAGACACGACACGGCCATTTTGATTGTCCACCCTAATCGCCTCATTCAACTGCATTCTTGTCAAATAGGCTGCTTTATTATTTAATCCCTTCTCTTGTTTTTTAAATGAGAAGGAGGGGGAGAAGGGCGGTGGTGTTCGCTTAAAGAATGTAGAGGCTTCAATAAATCAAGACAGTATTGCGCCCCGAATGACCATCATCGTCACGTCCACACTCATCCCATGCACTTGATGTAAAAAATATGACGCGTTGAGGGAACATTCTAATCGGTTTAATGACGATTAATCATCACTAACCAACTGAAGTAGGCATTAGGCACTGCTCTACTCTAAATGTTTGGCTATCTCTGAAAACAAACAAGCCGCATTCCATTTCTGATTAGCCTTTTCCTCCTCCTCCTTGTCATTATCGTTCCCAACTAAGCGTTGCACCTATTTCATATATTTGTGTGCTGATAAATAACTGGTGATGGTACATCGGTTTGACTAAAGTGTCGACTGAGGAGACCCCGTTTCAGTCAGGTCATCTTACTGATGATTAAAGGTGACCGGATAGCCGTAATACGAAATAATTGCTTACCGACATACTTTAAAATGATAACTTTTGAAACTTTAAAAGAACGAGAATCGCTATCATTTTCATTTGTACTAGAAATATTTTACGTATGTGTTTATGATTATTATTGGCAGTTGACTAACGAGGCCAAAGACATTCTTGCCTGTCATTAGAATTCTTTGAAAACCTATCAGCAGCAGAATGAGAAGGGCTCATCGTCAGTTTCACATGAAAAACCAGGTATAGGTGGTGTGTATGTATTATGCAAATTATGATGAAATATTTTTAAAGGCAGTAATTTGGATATGCTTTTCTTACCCTTTATCTTTGTCTATATAAGCTGCATGATTTACATAAATATCCATCCCACAAAAACAAACAAATAAATCCACTTTTGTTTCAAGCTTTAAATTATTTAACTTGTTCATCTCATCACCCACCCCCCTACTACCAACTTCACTTGGCGAAAATAATATTTCCTTTTGTGCAAGTTGCCATTTCACATTTACTTTATATTGCAAAGCAAATAAAAATTTGGTAGTAAAACGGCTTTTATTGAATCCTGTCCCTGTTAAGTGGTATTAACTGCGATTGACGATGTTGGTTGGTTGCTGTTGTCAAAACACTCATTTGTTACAACTGAAAAACTGGCTCTCTGTATTTTAGTGGAGTAGAAGCGTAAATTTATGACGCAAATAATGTGGTTGCTGCTGATGAGAAAGTCTTTTTGTTGATGAGATTTGCTGAGAAGATGAGCAGCAACAAAAAAAACTTTAAAAAAATTCATCTTACTGTTTTGTTGTTTCTAAACTCTTCCATCCCACATTGTCCGTTGCTCAAGTTCGAAGGGAGGCTTTGTAGTTTTTATATCTCTTCTACCCTAGTTGCTATTCTCTTTGAACTTGATCTTCACACCGACTTGTCAAATCTCAGGTGTAAGTTTGAGTCAAACAACTTGGAATTCATGATTATCTGCAAGTCAGCTCTGTCTTGTCTCTCTGGCCAGATCAGAGTCGAGACAATCTGGCTACTTCTACAACTGTGATACATACTTGCGTGTGTATGCAAACTCATTTTTATGAAGCTATGCACGCAACTGTAATGATTGCCTCAAGTGCAAAAAATCAATCGTTGAATTTTCAATCCCATCCATCCTCTTTTTACTCGTCATCGCGATCCGCCTCATAACGCTACATGACGCATGTCAATACTCTCACAGCCTCACACATGCACATATGCATGCATACAATCAACAAATAACAATTCCCCCACATTTGCATCTCTAACTGACTCTAATGCAATCAGTATCAGTAGCTGGGATCTTTCTCATAATTCAGAATCCGTTTCTTCAACTCATCCACCAATCCAGTTTTCAAATTTTCCTTGTCGATTAATCAGAATCCGAATGCCCATTACCAACACCATCATCATTTTAATCCTCATCTGCCACCGAATCAAAATCAACTTTGCAATCTGCATAAATAGTAATATCAAAGGTGGATAGCCGTTTCTACTCCATTTCATATGCATTGCCAAAAAGATGATCTTGATCACAGGTTGGAGATGAGATAGGGACCAATCCCCAGAAAAATGGAATTTTACCAACGGACATAAAAACTGCCTTTTCATTTTTTGGGTTATGGAATCTAAGAATTTATTTCGCCTTGAGATAATAATTGCCGTGCACAGTGAACCCATTGTATATCCTGATCTGATGATGAAAGTTAAGGGAAATTTTTCAAAAATTACAGTACCTACATTTTACGTGCCTGTACATACATCATACAATAATATTTACATTTTTATTCTGAAACACATCAACTTTAATTTGAATTGGCAACATCATTGCCTTTATTACAAACATATTGGTACGTATCAAACCAGAATGGCAAAGTCTTTATTTCATTTACTGCTAATGATAATGATGAGGATGATGATTGGTTTTTTACCAGGAAGTAGCAATTTTCCCTAATACCAGGTTTTACAAATGCTCTCATTTTTCTTTCCGTGTATAATAATCCTAATATAAGAGCATAAATTGCGATGAAATTAATTTTGCCATCATCAGCTATTGGTAATTCCTGGCAAAGGAAAGTAGACCTTTCTAAGTAAAATATCAAGTCGAGTAAAGAAAGAAGGTGGTCGGTTTGTCGGCTGCTAATAAGTACACCTGAAGAAGATGAGTAGGTACGCATGATCAAAAGATGAATATTACAGAGATGCCAGCAATGCAATGTGATTCACGCATACTATAGACTGTGGACTCTCACTCGTACAGTTTGACTCATTCGTAAGATGAGTTTTTTAGATGAGCTGTGCATAAGAATATTCGTCTTGCTCGCCTTAGTCATTTTGAAGACTGCCCCGTAATAACCCACAGCACTTGACTACAATGAACGCTATGACTCGCCATCCATCTCTCGCTCATTGAAAAGCCATTAGGACAAAGATTAGATGAGTGTTTGCATCTTATCTTCTTCATTTCCATTATTACTACGCATAACTCAAAATCATAATCGACTGTGTCTCTGTATTATTCATCCTCTTTTGTTTATCATCATCTTTGGATGGATTTTAGTCTTTACTTCTAGTAGATCTCTTTTTAAAATAATGAAGTGATTGAATTGTAATGAGGCTTTTGAATATAGCATCATAATAGTAGTATGAGACACAGAAGTGGAATACAAGTAGTTGTAGAACTGCATTGCAACCAGGCTAATAAGCATTTTGAAGTGGGTAACATACTTTTAGACTTTAGAAGAGAAGAGGCAGGGAAATGAAACAAGAAGAGAAACAGGTGCACACACAAGGCGCACATTAAATCTTGAAAGTTAAAACATTATTGTTATGATTATGCATACAGAACACAGACTGCTGTTCTGACTGGTCTTTGGCAATTTGTAATTTTACTATCAACCATTTTACTACTGATAAAAAGTAAACTTGTAGAAAGACTAGACAATCTGTGAAGGAACCCATCTGTCCATACATTCAGATTACTTTATGATGTGATCCATTCTTTAAATTGTAAAAATGCACTAAAACTGAAAGAATTCTCATTTTCGATTGATTTAATAATAATAACAGACTGCTCGTATTTGTTAGACAGAGAGGACTAGAGACCTAGATAAATTGTTTAGAACTCTCGTAAACGTAGCCTAGTCTACTTCCCGTTTTATCTGACTATGCGTGAGAGTCGAGTGAGAAG
>JAQIWN010004925.1:0-10543 GCA_034699025.1 Entomobrya cf. arborea Gr-Col-00668 | reverse complement strand
TTTCGAGCTATTCCAACCTAAAATCACGACATTGGAGAACGGTTTGTATAGGTAAATGTTTGGGCATAAGTTGCAAAAGTTGTAAATAATGTTTTCATAGTTTATTATAACTTAAATAATTTAGAACCTTTTCACGATATTGGAAAACGGTTTGCTTGAAATTTTTATTCTGATGTCGGTTGGAAAATGTGTTCTTAGTTCAACCATCTCTGAACAGTTGAGAACTAAAATCATGACATTGGAGAACGGTTTGTTTGGTAAATATTTGTGCTTAAGGTTTGAACAGTATTTTTATACTTAACTATTTCTTCAACAAATTCGAACCTTTTTTCGACATTGGAAAACGGTTTGCTAGTTACAAAAATTAAGCTTTCCGTTTGAATTTTTTTATCTTTGTTTAACATTTTTCGAGCTATTCCAACCTAAAATCACGACACTAGAGAGCGGTTTGTAAAGGTAAATATTTTTGTATAATTTTCAGATAGTGTTTTCATAGTCTATTATTCCTTCAATAATTTAGAACCTTGTTACGATATTGGAAAACCGGCTTGACGTAAGATTTATTTGGATCAATTACAATCTTAAGTGTTTTACTTGGCCGTTAACGTTTTTATTTTATATGAGTATTATTGATTATTTATTTATTATTGAGTAATGAGTAAGTATCTAAAAATATCTATGAAAATACTGCATGTGCACATTTTGGGTACAATATTCGTGATTTTTTTGCATGAGTCTGGCTTTTTCGCTCAAACTATTTTATTTTGTGAAGTTATGTATTATCGTAAGCTTTGATTATGTTTCTAATTTGTATTGCCTTATAATTTATGTATCAATGCTTTTAAATATACAGTTCCAAGTCTTACTTGAGCTACCGAAGCGAGCAGTCAAGTTTTTAGCTACGCTGCGATGAACGTATTTGGCAGATCAGACCAGACTAAACGTACACCACCACAACAGCAACAACAAAAAAGTGTAGAACAGGAGTACGGGAAGGACGAAGGGGAAGAAGTTGAAGAAGTTTATAGTTAGGAAGAAGAGCAAGCTGCGTATCACACCCTACAGAGAAAGAAAAAATCGTTCCTGGGAGGTTTGTTTACCCCTGGGGGCTCAAAAAGAAGTAGAAAACAGAGCAAGGGGAGTAATAGCAGCTCCTCCACACCATCACCTTTAAAGAAACAATCCAGACAGGACGATTGGGAAGTATATCCCAATTTTGACAAAGTCAGTGAAGAGTTTGAAGAGGAAGCTTTAGCTGCGGAAATGGATGAAATAAGAAGGCACCTTAGTATTTTGATTGATAAAGCGAATGCAGGGGAGAGATGGCAAAGTTCCATGGATGGGAAATTCAACGAGTTAATGGGGATGAAAGTCACTATTGACAGAATTGACAGTGAATTTAGGAAAAAAAAGGTTATTGTGTATCGATTGGAAGAAACCAAGAAACAAGCAGCGGAACGAGAAAGCCAGGCAGAATCTATCAAATTACTTTGTGAAAAAATGAAGATCGATAATATTGACTATGACGATGCATTCCGGCTAGCTAAATGGGAGCAAGGGAAGACCAGGCCATTTCTAATTCGTTTTTTGAGGATGAGAGACAAACGAGAATTTATGGCTAAACGGATCAACTTGAAAGGAACGGACATAAAAATAGCTGATGATGAAACACCCGAGCAGCAAAATATGAGAAAAACATTCAAAACGGTTTACGATGCTGAGTGGATAATTGACAACAAAGTACGAAGAATCATAAAAAAATAACAAAATGATCATCTTGAAGGACGGGAAACCAACCAAGCAATTTGAAATCAAGGGGGGAGGGTGGCAGTGATGACACCTGGGGTGGAATCACCCATGAGAGAATGAGGAAAGTCGCCCGTGATTGCACAAATCAAGGTTATAACATGGAATTTAGGAGGTTATAATAGACTATATAATTTAGATAGTAAAATCATAGAAGAATTAAGTAACATAGGTATAATTGGTTTAAATGAAACGTTGCATGTTAAAGATTTGCAAATAAATTGGCTACAAAATTTCTTACAATTAGATAGTAAGGCAGTTAAAAGTATATCGTTAAAAGGAAGACCCAGTGGTGGGCTGATGTTATTTTTTAGCAAAAAAGAGTACACACGTATTTTAGATTATGAGTTAGATAGTAATTTTATTGCAGCAATAGTAGAAGATAAATTACACAGGAATTGGCTAGTTTTTCTCACGTATTTGCAGCCAAGCGTATCAAATTTCGAAGAAAAACTAGATACTATATTCATGATAAAAAATGAATTTGAAAACAGGTACAACGTGAACAGAATAATAATGATAGGAGATTATAATGCACATATAGGAGAAATAGTTGATTATGATAATGAGTCGTGGGATGTGCAGAATAATCTGCTCAGTGTGAATAGGATTACGCAAGATACAAAAATAGATAGAAAAGGAAAAAATTTAATTGGCAAAATGCAACAAGAAGGGATGATACTTTTGAATGGTAGGACTAGAGGTGATACAGAGGGTAAATATACTTTTGCAAATTTTAGAGGTTGCAGCGTAATTGACCTTTGTTTCGTTAATAAAGAAGTAGCCGAGTTAACTAACGAATTCGCAGTACTAACCTGGGCTGAAACGGACCACTTTGCATGCAGGCTTACTATAGGAAAAAATGTATTTAAACAATATAGAGAAGTTTCAATTAAAAGGCTATCATGGGAAAGTAATAAATCAGACAAATACGGAGAGTTTGTTACAAAAAAACTAGTAGAACACCCGACCAACATTAGCTTCAGTGATCTAGTTAAAATAGTGCATCATGCGGGTGAAGCTAGTGGGTCGATGAAAGTCATTCAAAGAAATGTTGAGAGCATTCGTGAAAAGAATTGGTTTGATAAAGAGTGCTTTATTGCAAAAAAACTAGTAACAGATAAATTAAAAATAGCTAGGCATTCTAAATGGACCACTTACACGAGAGATGAGTACCTTTCAGCAAGAAGGGAATACACGAATATAAGAAAAAACAAAAAGAAATTATACTTTGAGAACGTGCAACAGAAACTTCACAATGTTAGGCATAGCGGGGAATTCTGGAAAGTGGTAAAATACTGCAAGTATAAATTACCCGAAACGCATAATATTAAAAGCGAAGATTGGATTAATTTTTACGAAGCTACGCAAGGCAAAACAACTAAGATAGAGGACCTTTTTATACATGAAAATGAAAAGATAGATCAAGAATTCTGTATGATGGAGGTGAATAAAGCGCTGAGAAAGTTGAGTAATGGCAAAGCTGCAGGCCCTGATATGATTACAAACGAATTCCTTAAGAATAGTCTTCCTAAAATGAAACGAAAATTACTTTACGTAATAAATGATATATGGGAAACTGAAACCATACCAGAAGAATGGGTGGAGTCAGAAACCATCATGTTATATAAAAAGGGGCCCAAAAACGACCCGGCCAATTACAGGCCTATCTCTTTGCTTAATACAACACTGAAACTATTTACCACGCTTTTGCATGAAAGGTTATCGAATTGGGCAGAGGAAGAGAATGTTCTACCAAATAGTCAAATGGGATTTAGGAAAAATAGAAGCTGTATAGACCACATTTTTAACCTCCAATCAATTTTACAAATTGGCACTAGAAGAAATACAGTTTATGCTGTATTCATAGACTTTAGCAGATGTTTTAATTTAATTCAACAACATAAACTTTGGAGAAAATTAAACCAAATTGGGGTGAGTGGGAAAGTTATAAGAACAGTAAAAGATGCATCATATACCAGAATTAGGCTTAAGGAAGGGCACAGTGAAAGAATCGAGATAAGGGAAGGCGTTTTACAAGGGGAGTCCCTTAGTCCTTTGCTCTTTAACCTTTTCATGTCAGACATTGATAAAAAATTTAATGAATGGAGCATAGCAGGCATAAAAATACAGGACACAGAACTCCACAGCTGCCAGTTTGCGGATGATATGGTGGTACTAGCTCCTGGTGGAGGCGCGCTACAACGTAAATTAGATGAACTGTGGAAATATTTTGAAGACTTAGGGTTAAAGGTTAATATTAGCAAGACAAAAGTTATGCGCTTTAGACGGAGACAGAGGAACAAGCCGGAAAGTTTTTTATCTGGGAGGCGAATTGTTGGAAATTGTAAGCGAATACACGTATCTAGGGGTAAAATTCTTTGAAAATATCTTACCGGCAAACACGGCAAAGGAATTTAAAAATAAAGGAAAAGCTGCTGTTAGCAAAACAGAGAGCTTGTTATATAAGGGGAGGGCAAACAGAATGGCACCGCGCATGAAACTTTTTGATTGCATTATTATTCCAACTACTCTATTTGGTGCGCACAGCTGGGGGCTGACAAGTTTTGAGGAGATTGAGAAAGTGCAGTCCTATTACCTTAGGAAAAGTTTGGGTGTTGGTTATGGCATCTCGGGTGCGGCAATAAGATATGAGTGCGGCAGAGTAAAAATTAGTCATAAGGTTATAAGCATGCTAATTAGGTACCTGATCAAAATATGGAAAATGAAGGATGATGAATATGTTAGAATGTGTTATAATCAATTATTACGTAACAGTAGAATTCTAAAAGATGAAGAAGAGAAGTAAGGGGATTTCAATGCACGTATAGCAAACCTAAATACAAGTAACATCAAACGACACAGTAAGGACCTACAAGAAAATACCAGAGGAGCTGACCTTATGACCAGACAGGAGAATTCACTTGCATTAACAAAAAAGGTTGCAGTGTTGTTGACTTATGTCTCACTTCTAAATTAATTTCTAGTACAATAACAAGCTTCAAAGTTGTGACAAATGAATTTTCTATTGACTCAAAACTTGTACTAGAAGTGGGAAAAAATACACATATTGTTTACCAAATAAAAGTTCCGAGAATCAAGTGGCAGGAAAAGCAGAAAAACAAATTTTTGCAGCAGCTGCACAACTACAAAACTGTAAAAATTAGATCGCCGGACCAAATGTTATTTATAAAAGTGCCGAATTAGCAGGTCTCAAAATAAATTCAGTTTTAGGTGCACACCAAATTTCACCAATATGGCAGGATCAAGTGCTCCAAAATCTCAAACGGAACTATCAAAATGCAGTCAGGAAATTAAGTATTTATCTTCAACTACAATTAAAAAAGCACAATTTTACGAAAACATTCAAACATAATTACGTCACTCAAAAAGAGTTTTGGAATGCTCTTGACACATTCCGGAGGGGACAAAAACGAGTAACATATGGGGAAATCGATTTAGAAAGCTGGAAAAACCACTTTAGCGCAGTATTTTCCAACCCTAAGGAGAATGAAATAGTAACAAGTTTGCAACCTATTGCTGAACCACTCTTAGACTCTGACATGTCCATGCCCGAGCTAGTACTAGCTATTAAAAAACTTGGCAAACAAAAAGCACCGAGAAGTGATGGTATTATTAATGAGATATGGAAAAACTTGACATTCAGTGTCAGATCAGACTTACTTGATTTATTTAACAAAGTATTTGAAAGCCCACAATGCATGCTTAAAATATGGAGTGAAATAGTTATAGTTCCTATTTTTAAAAAAGGTGACATTAATATTCCAGCTAACTATCGACCAATTTCATTAATAAAAACTTTTTACCACAATACTTACAAACAGATTAGATAAATGGTGCAACAAATTTAAAAAAATATCTGAACTGCAAGCAGGCTTCAGGTCAGGAACAGGATGTGTGGAGCAGGCCTTTGTATTAAATACTTTGATCCAAAACCAACTGCGAAACAAGAAGGGTCGGCTTTACTGTCTCTTTGTTGACCTTAGCCAGGCTTTTGATTCAGTGAACCATGAAATATTGTGGAGAAAGATTGCAGTGAAACGTGTTAGTGATAAGTTCATTAATGTTGTCAAAAAGTTGTACGAAGCAGCGCGTGCGAAAATAAGGATCGGAGGAGAGTTTACACAAAGTTTTCCTATTGAAAAGTCTGTTTTGCAAGGTGAAAGTCTGAGTCCGAAAATTTTCACTCTTTTTCTACATGACATAGTTGATTATGTAAAAAATACAGAAGCCACGAGTATATACACTGAACACAAGATCCACTCGACCACAAAGAAATTTAAAGCTTGCGTGGTAATAGCACGCTAAAGGTAGCGCGAGAAGCTTTGTTGTTTGTTGACAAACTAAGCCTATTTCTTCTACTATGTTGACCTGTTCGTGGTTTTTAGATAACATTTATGACAAATAAGTTATTGGCTGACGAAGTATGTTTCGTAAAAAATATCGACCAGGTTCTACTCGCACAGTAGCTAATTACAGGTAAGTTATTAAGTAATTAATTAGATTTTCAATTTTATTTTACTTCTGTTTTTGACCAATTAACACTTGAAAAGTAAGGATTTTTTTCGTGTGGTCCTTCCAATTTTTTTCAGACGGTAAAACGAAAATGGGACGCCTCACCAGACGCACCTCAGTCCCAGTCAGGGATTTAGTGATATCCACGTGGGAGGATAAAGAAAATGGGCCGGTTTCATACGGACAACTTGCACAAAAGTTTCACCTACCTCGGAGCACTGTTTTTGGAATCGTTCAACGCTACCAAAAAACAGGGCGCGTCGAAGATGCCAAGCGAGCCCCCCGAAAGTCCGTGCTTAGTGAAAGGGAAAGCAGAGAAATCGTGAGATAAGTGAAAGTTAATCCTTTCATCAGTGCTCCTAAATTGCGTGTCAGTATCCAGGAGGAATTTGGCAAGACTGTGAGCACCCAAACTATACGGAATTACATCCGTAAGAGCGGCCTGAGAGCACGATCTGCCAGGAAGAAGCCACTTATTTCCAAGCGAAACCGAATACGACGACTTGCATTCGCCCAGAAGCACATTTCCAAGCCGATGACGTTCTGGAACAAAATTTTATGGAGTGATGAGACGAAAATCAACTTGTTTGGTGCAGATGGAGCAAGAAAAGTTTGGAGGTACAAGGGAGACGCCCTTAAACCAAGGAATTTGATACCGGCTGTGAAACATGGTGGAGGCTCTGTGATGGTATGGGGGTCGATGGCTGGAAAAGGAGTGGGAAACCTGACCTTCATAGATACAAAAATGAACGCTGAGGTCTACGTCGACATTCTAAGCGAAAACCTGAAGACCAGTGCTCAAAAGCTTGGGCTTCCGAAGTCCTTCATTTTCATGCAGGACAACGACCCCAAGCACACATCAGCAAAAGCGAAGAGATTCTTCAAGGAGAAGAAGGTAAATCTGCTGGACTGGCCAGCGCAGTCACCGGACATGAATCCCATTGAACATCTGTGGGATAATTTGAAGCGGAGGCTACGTGAGACCCCTTGTTCCAACATCAGAGAGCTTCGGGCGAAGATCCTGGAGCACTGGGAAGGCATCGATGCAGCGGTCACCCAAAATTTAGTCAACTCGATGAAACGACGCTTGGAAGCAGTCATCGCATCTAACGGGGGACCTACATCGTATTAGAATGACCAGTTTCGAATTACCTGTAATCTTTCTTCATTAAAAAACAAAATGTGCGAGTGGAACTTGTCGATCGGAATCGCACTTTGTAGCAAATAACTGATTTAATTATTAAGTTTAATTAATTTCGAAAATTTTGAAGATTGTAATTGTCATAAAAATACCTACTGCGTAGTTTAGAATTCATTTTGGGTTAATTAATTTACTTAATACTTAGCTATAAGATCCGAAAATGAAATAAAAGAAGTGTACGACTGGATCTTGTGTTCAGTGTATATTGGTCACCACGACATTGACCTCTTGTTATTCGCTGATTGCCCTTAGTGCCCATGATTTGCAACAAAAAATATGAGCTATCAAACGATATTTTGATCAAAATAATCTAAAAGTTAATCTTGGAAAGACAAAAGTGATAGTTTTTAGGCGTAGGAAACCCTTATCAAAGCTGAATTTTGTTTGGGGAGAAGAGCAAATTGAGATTGTCGATTTTTATACATACTTAGGCATCGTGTTTCATTACAGTGGAAAGTTTGATATAGCATGTAGCCACTTCCTAACTAAAGCAAAACAAGCGCAAGGGTTGTAAATCAAACTAACCCTAACTAAAGCCAAAATTAATAAATTCAATGGTCAACAATTTCTGTTTAATTCATTATGTAAATCAGTGCTGTTGTATGGTGTGGTCCTTTGGGGGAGCAGTTTATGTTGATAAATTATGCATTTTTCAAAATAAATTTCTACGCTATCTTTTCTACCTGCAAAATGAAACACTTAGGTACAAGCTTTTAATGGAAACACATATGAGGCCAATCAAAAACTCTGTACTTTCACTATTACTAAAATTTTTGTATCGTGTATACAGGAAACCTGAAGGCAGTTTAGTGAAATCGTGTTACAGTAGGTTAATTGACATTAATACCGAGGAAGCAGGGAAGTATAACTGGTACTCTCAAGTCTTAACATTCCTATCAAAGTGTAGTGTAAAAGGTATGAACCGTAGTCTTGAATTTGTGAGCAACTTTGCTAAAATCAAAAAAATAGCTCTTAAACACCAAATTAATTTTGTTAACGAACATGTAAAATCTATGCTTAATACAAGTACTTTATACAAAAGCATCAAACCTAAATTATGCACAGAACCTTATCTGAATTCAAAACTCAATTTTAGTGTAAAAAAGTTCGTTTCAATTAAGATGCTCAAACAATAATATTTACGTAAAAGATTTCGAGGATATACTAGGAAACAGGAAAAATTCCTTCCAGAACTGTGATATCTGTGACGGAGGCATTGAAGACACTTATCATGTCTTTTGTAATTGTCCGCACTACATTCAATTTCGGCGTTCACTCGAAAATCAAATTAATTCTAAACTGAACAACATAAGCTGTGAAGAGTATTATCGTGTAATATTAAAATGTACTAACCAAGTTGATAACATGAATAATATGTACTAATATTGGAGAAAATGTATGAAAACCAGGCAATTTATCCGTACCTACTAAAATTGTATTTAAAGTAACAATATTTATATTAATACAAATCATTTCTATAAATCTATAAAACATGCAATTTCTGTTAAAATGACCGTGTATGATGGCAAAATGGTCTACTGATTAATAAATATCTATCTATCTATCTATCTAAGAAGAGAAGTATAATTGGTGTATAAAGGTAAAAAATATATTTTACAAATGTGGCCTCAGTCGGGTATGGGAAGAGCAAAACTTGAGTGAATTGTTGATCGGGAAGGATGCAATAATACAAAAATGGATAGAATTACTTAAAGAAGAAGATATGATGGCTATGTTAAAATCAAACTCGTGCTCTTTGTATGGTAAAATTATCACATCGGAATTAAATAGAGATTATGTCTACGAGAATCCAATGAACATGGTTAGATGTATAAGTCAATGTAGATTAGGTAAAGGCTATTTCTGCTTTAAAAAGCAAACAATGCAGTTAGAGGTAAATAAAATCTGTACCTACTGCGGGGCAGAGAATGATAACTTAATACATGTTTTTTTACGATGTAATGTTAACAGAGGAGATAGGGTGAGAAATATTAAGAAGTACATTGTAAATGATAGGAGTGATGATTTTAATATGGTTAAAATTCCTGCTAGTGTAGATCAAGAAAAAATGTTAGATATACTTTTATTTGTACTGGGGACTATAAAAATAAGGAATTTTATAAACCAAATTGAAAAGTAATATTAATTAAGACTATATGAACTTGTATTTGTAAATGTTGTTTATGAAACGCAAATCATGGGCATTTCCAAGGATTTGCATGAATAAAATGAATCAAATCAAATCAAAATATACAGTTCCAATGAAAATCTACGAAGTTTTATATCGATCCGAAAAACGTCAATTTTACTGTTTGAGTTATATGCCAGTGTTTTTCGTATCACAGAATCAAGGAAAAATAAATAAAAACGGCGAACAAAGAATAAAAGTCAATTTCGCTACAAAAAATTATTTTATTTCCATCTAGATCTGCGTGGTGCTTAATTGAATGTGGCCTTAAACTGAAAATGGCATAACATCGTAAAGTTACTAGATAATTGTAATATACCCATAGAAAATAGGGATAACGCATGGAAGAGAGGGATAATGCGTGGAAGAGAGGAATAACGCATGATAGTGAGGGATAACGCATTGAAGAGAGGGATAACGCATGGAAGAGAAGGATAACAAATTGAAAAGAGGGATAACGCATGGAAGAGAGGGATAACGCGTGGAAGAGAGGGATAACACATTGAAGAGAGAGATAACGCATGAAAGAGACGGCTAACGCATGAAAGAGAGGGATAACGCATGGAAGAGAGGGATAACGCATTGAAGAGAGGGATAACGCATTGAAGAGAGGGATAACGCATGGAAGAGAAGGATAACGCGTGGAAGAGAGGGATCACGCATGGAAGAGAGCTATAACGCATTGAAGAGAGGGATAACGCATGGAAGAAAGGGATAACGCGTGGAAGAGACGGCTAACGCATGGAAGAGAGGGATAACGCGTGGAAGAGAGGGATAACACATTGAAGAGAGAGATAACGCATGAAAGAGAC